>MKGM01000116.1:41016-66807 GCA_002018265.1 Ceratocystis harringtonii | reverse complement strand
ACGTGCTTCGCTCGTCAGAATCCTGTGGTCAGCCTTGCGGAGGGTTAATTCTGACCGGTAACCAATCCGGCGTCGTTTGATCTTAGTGATTCCAGTAGACGTTAAATATATTCAAATCAAATCAAACACAAAGTGTGGATGCAATCTGCAAGCTGCGCTGTTCTGAGATAGGCGAGAGATTACTGCGTGCTAGCTCTGGGCCTTAGAAAGCAAGCGACATATGTCCAGCCAGAATTACCACATGACTAGGAAACGTGCGATGAAGCACAGCGCTTGGCGCTTCCCTCCCGTGAGAAGCATGTAGTTTGCCGCACAAATAGCCGAGTATCGTATGTCGTATTTCAAGGGGAAAGGGAGGAAACGGGTACAACTCAAGCTTATATATACTGCCCTAGCATTTTGGATGTAGAGCCCTGGGCGTGGCTTTACGGGCCCTCCCCTGTAAGTATAAGCCAGCCTCAGTACGGCTTTCCCTCAAACTAGGTACTTCAGCCAGGCCGGGCAAAGCTTTACTGCTGCTAAAGGGGTGCATGGGTGAACGTACTTTTCTTGCAAAAAAGACGCCAAGAAACGACGACATGCCACAGATCCAAATTATCAGAACAGGACTAAGCAGATGTGCGAAAAGAGTACGTAACTGTAGACCCAAGTATATTGTTACGGAGATTCCAGATCCACTCGGCATGACGCCGTGTGAATACTTGATGCAGATGCAAGACCCACGAAGGTGTAGAGAGACAGAGAACTTACCCCCAAAATTAACTTGAAAATAACATGTTACAGCATATCTCATAGCCGAAATGCTCTGGGCGTTGTCGAAGAGTGAGAAGATTCCAGAAGAACAGTCGATACAAGCAATTCTGCAAGACTGGTCCTTGACTTCTATTATGTAAAATTGACCAAATGTTTGGTTACGTTTCCTTTCACCACCTCGTATATAAGGGCATTGACTTATCAACATATCTGAGCCTTATCCGGAGCTCTCCTGGAAGTCTGCTTTGACAAACTCTACAGCATCACCACGGGTAAGCCCAAGGGACCCAATAAAAGATGTTTGGGTTGAATATATTTAGCGTCTACTGGAAAAGTAAACGATATTGTCGGAATGTCAGAGATTACAGCCGCTCAAGGCGGCCACGTTAGCTTTCTGGCTCGTTTATCTACTGGCAACAGGCTATATTCGCCCAAGCCGCTGCATGACCCGTAGTGATTGCAAGCGGCGGAATATGGGAACAGAAACGAGCGGACAAGGGCAAAACTTTTGTGTAGTGTGACTTTATTGAGCATTGAGCACGTTGCAATTTGATATCCATTTTGAGGCATGTCCATATCCATTATTAGTAAGTGGTAGTGGAGAGACCGTGAGCGTACGCTGAAGGAGGTAACTCTATCGCTCTTATTTTTTCTTTAATGCTTAGGATAGGGCCAGTTCACACATGGCAAGACCTATCTAGGATATAGTCTTGCCCCCTTTTCTCATGTATCACGCTAACTGCTCTAGAAGAAGGCTAAGGGGCTTGAGCTGTCAACGGTTGTGAGAGGCATGCTACGGGTCTGGAGCCAGGACAGACCCCACCCAATAAAGGCAAAAGATTGCAGCGTTCAGGGTGAGCTAAGAATACACTAGAAAGGCCTCAAATGACACAATTTTCTGGGTCGATTAAGTAAAAGTATGTATGTGCTATAGATATAGGGGCCTCGGTCTCCGTCTCGCTCTTCCGCTCTCTCTCCAAAAGCTGGCTGGCTCGCTAGGGCCAAGAAAGTATGTCCACAAACAACCGGCCACAGTGTGTAGGTCGAACTTGGGCATTAGCTAGAACCGAGGACCTATATCTCTCTGATCGGTGCGACCCTTTGGCTGTCTTTTCTTTTGCATTTTATTACGTTTTTATACGGTAGTCGTGTTCCATCAACGTCATAGAATCGGCTTTTTACTTCTTCCAATACCGTGTTCTATTTTCCTTTGTCTTGATATCCTGCTGGGTCCTCGCCGATAGCAGACTGTACGTGTTGGAGGTAGTGCAGTGCTGGGCATATGGCTCCTCGTTGGACCAAGCACTAGTACTGAGGGTTGCGGAGCTACAGAGGGAGGGCTCTCGGAAGCGCATTGTTATACAGTCAGATTTGGCAGGATTCGCCCAAAAGGACCACTAGAGATATTGTATTCGTTCGGGTAGAGGCCCTCGATTGGACAATGCTACTGCTGAATACTACAAAGATGGAATGTTGAGCCTAGTCACCTAGAATCCACTAGTCGCCTAAATAACACTACATTGGCGCTTCCCTCCTTGCTTTCTAGCAATGCGCCCGCTCAAGCCATTCCATGGCCCGCAATGTCCCGGTAGGCCATCATAAAGTTTGTCAAGCTAGATCCAGCATTGTCCATGGCCTATGAGATATCAAGAAAGTCAGCATAACTAACAATACCAGATCAACTATGGCAAGGGAATAGATGAACGTCGGCTTTTTGACTATATAAGCTCTTGATTGCCCGCATATCCAAAGATGTTCCTCTCGATTTCACTCACCACTTTCATCGGTTCCAAGCTTCTCTCTTGTCTTAAAGTTTCCTCCTCTCAGCATATCCATTTCATCTACACACACACTTTCTCTCTCTCTCTCTCTCTCTTGCTCACTACCTTTGCCTTCGTCTACAAAATGCGTTTCGCCATCACTGCCCTTCTCGCCGCCACTGCTGTCATGGCTACCCCCACCATGACTTCTGAAGATACTCCTTCAAAGATTGGCAAGCGTGCTACTCACACTATCTGGGTTGGTGACACAATTAGCCCCAAGGAAACTACCGCCAAAGCTGGCGACACGGTTGAGTTCCATTTCCTGACGGGCTTACACTCTGTTGTAGAGTCTAACTACTATGACCCCTGCCACTGGAACGGTGGCTTTGCCTCCAGTTGCTTCGCTACCGAAAACGATCGAAGTGAGAACAAGCTCGCCTTTGCCATTACGATTAAAGACAACAGTCCTATTTGGTTTTATAACGGTGTTCTGGGCTTATGCAAGAAAGGCGTTGTCGGTGTTATCAACTCACCAAAGAGCGACCTTTTTAATATTGAAACGTACACCAGAGCCTCCATGACTGAGTCATACTCTAACAACCCTTCTGAGCCCAAAGGCGGCATTTTCGTCTCGTCGTCCTAGATGCTCACCGAAAACTACCCAGCTGGTATTTCCTCAAAAGACGAGAATGGAAACCCCAGAAGTGCATTGAGCTACCTGTGTTTCTTCCCGCTATGTTGAAAGCTCGCAATGCGCAGTTTGCAGACTCCATCCCTTTTATAGATCAGTGTTGTTTAGACAAAATAATATCCACAAGTTAGCATATCACCAACTGTAAAACTGTACTCAAGTGCTCCGTAGTTGAAATGAAAAGACATGGGCGGCTGCAATGGCCCAATCACTTCCTATCAAGCTTAGAGCTTGAGCTTGATTGAGGCTTTTGATTATAATATATTTTACGGCTGCTTCTAGAGTGATCCTCTAGCCTGCAGTGTCCCAGGGCATGTGCTACCGACTACTGCGTGGCGTGTTGCGCAGCACCTCAGACCCCATGCCTCCAAAACTAGGACCAGCACCCCCTACGGCTAGAGACCTGCGAAGTGGCTGGCGCCCTACCGCATAAAGAAACCCGGCCATGAGGTACAAGGGAGGGAATCTTAGAATAGAATAGAAAATGAGCGATGCCGAGGTACCAAATAAACCTGGTTAAATAGACAGACTAACATAAGCATCGCCTTCGAAACTCCAACTTGAACAGTGTCAGCTCAGGCCCTTGGCGCCTATTACTACTGCTCTTTACGTGCAGCCGCCACGCGACAATTGCCGTATCCCGGACGTACATAGCCTGGGAGTGTGCAAGCGTGGAGCTTTTGGGGCGTTTAGCTAGAGTGACCCATACCTAGCGTAGATGGATGGGTCTTGGCATACACAAACATGCCTCTCTGTAGAGCCTCAAACCCCTAGCAGCAAAGGAGTGCAACTACCAGCAGGCCTGCCCTTTGCTAGTTGTCCCAGGGCCACGGGCAGATAATTGCAGCAGTGCCGGCGAATGCAACTTACTACCTTGACAGACATTCCCAGGGGCGTTCCACCTGGAATGGCTACTATAATCACTCCTACCATGTTCTATCAACATAGAAAATTTCTCTGTGCACTGACTTGGAAACGAGAGTCTAAACCTAGATCTTGACCTTGCGTAGGTTCAATGCAGCCAGCATTCTGGTCTGGCTTAAAATATTAGCACTATAAGATGTTGAATGACTTATTTAGCGATGATCTGCTAGCTTTGCAGCGTCCGCCACACTATTAGTAGTAGGATTAGAGTACAAGCACGGACCAACAACAATGAGCGCTTGCGCCTATTCCATTAGTGCTTTGAATTGCGAAATCTACATACAGCTCAAAGTTCCATAGCAAAAAAGGTGCCTTGATGGTGATGGGGTCGCGTGAAGTTGGCGGAGTCCTTGGTCAAGTCTCAGTCTCAGCCACCGTGTGGCGCTGTCACGTGACGTGACTGAGATACAACCACAAGAAACCATGAACTTGGACTTGAATATATTTCACGTCTACGGGAATCACAGAGATCAAACGACGCCGGATTGGCTACCGGACAGAATTAACCCTCTGCAAGGTTCACTGGAGTTTTGCCGAGCGAAGCGCAAGCAAAACAAGTGAACAAAACGTAGGACAAGACAAAGAAAAGAATAGAAACAAAGAAAACAAAGCACGAAGTAGCTCGGCACTTCCACCCCCGAGCAAACCTCAACTTGCATCATCTCTTATTGATCAGTGAGTTCTTGACTACTAAATTATGCCAGACCTTAATATGGAAGTTTGAACCCTTCTTGCTCTAAAGACGCAAATTTAAAGCTCCGAGGCACCGCAGAAATCCACTAGACTGGCTATGGCTGCATGATGATCCTATAGCACCGGCTGGATCCTAAGTCATGCGGACTATCTTATTTAAAAAAAAGAACCCGATTATTTTAATGTCCACTCCATCCTCGACCTGGATTCGCGAGGATTTCCCCTGCGATTGCGTGGTGCGGAGGAAATGGCCAATCGACTGCTCGCCGACCGCAATACACTATCCGTAGGCAAGCACGTGGCTTCCAACTTCAAGTGGCACCCAGTCATTACATGTGGAATCGTTGCCATGCTGAGAACCTGTCACTTGGACAGGCAAATGAAAGCACTTAGCAAGCGGCAGAGACCCAAAAGGACCAGGCTACAGGATAGAGGGAATACGACAGTAGACGAGGCGAGAGACATTGATGAGCAGGCAGTGGCCGAAGTGTCGAGAAGTGGCGGCCGAGCCGGAATGTGATTAAACCCGGTTGCTCAAACATTTTGATCGCACCTCTCCCCTCAAAGACATCTTGGTATCCAGACTCCAGCCACCCAAAGTCTTTCTGCATTAGCCTGAAGCCGCGGCAGGCTCCACTGGGCCCCGGGTCCAATGCGCTTGGCAGACCTCATCCATCTCTATGAGAACTAGCACATGCCCTCCTCTCTAAAAGGCAAGTTTCACATCCGTTGGCATGTAGAGCCGTGAGCTCCATTCTATCATCAACTACGGTGCCGATCTCGAGGAGAAAAAGATGTTGCATGCCTCAAAGCTCAAGTCACGGTACAGAAAACCAGAGAGTTCCATGTGCCTAGAAACAAGACGGCTAGCTAGGCTGTCTGTGTATCTCTTCTTTCGGACTTGATGGTGAATTACGGTTCGATTTTTTCACTGTTATCCAGATGCTCCGATAAGCTGCACTCTGATCAATCGACCCAAGACTCCCCTTGACAAGGAATATGAAGAATAAGGTAAGAAAGACCTAAAAACTATTACTGCAGAAAACAACAAAGTAGCATCATCTTTCATCATTGCGCCAATGGACTCACCGGTAATACTTGCTGTTTTTCTGGTGCGGTACTGAGCTATGATCACTAGAAGCCCATGCTCTACTCGACTTGAAACGCAGATCCATGACATTCGTTGTCCGTGCTGAGATTGGATTTGATCAACAACGCCATGCATTTTTAGAAGCTTGCACCTTTTGGTATTTCGACACCTAAAAACAACAGTGCGCGTTTACGAAGGCATATCAAGAGATCCACTGCACTTTATTCGCATGTATGCATATGACAGTCATGGGGGGGGCGTCCCTTCTTCTCTTCTATGCTACTCAACTGTGCACTGTCTAGCACAAACAAAAGCATGGTATTGCTTGGCCTACTTGCTCTCTTTACCCTAAGCTAGACAAGCTAATCACAAAGGGGCAGGCCCTGTTATGGGATGTAGCGAAGAGGAGACGATGCGCCTGTGCCATCATGTCACTGTCCGGCGCCTGGCTATGGCTTGCTTTGACCCGAGCATCGTTCCGCAGACGAAGGTGATTATTCTGGCCCGGCCCCCACGTTGACCAGCCACTAAAGAGCAGGTACTTTTCGGGTCTGTGTTGTTATTGCAGTGGTCATACTATTTTAGCAGAGACACAACGGATTAAAAGATTCCGATCCCCCACGTTTCTAGATGTAGACAGAACAACAACACGAACCACTTGCAGTTTGCTCTTGACCCTTTCTTTCCCCCATCGCAGTCATTCCTCAACTTGCTCCTGTCAATATGCAGTTCTCTATAGCTGCTTCCATTCTGGCCCTAGGAAGCGCGTCTCAGGTCCTTGCCTATCCCAGCTTTTCTCCGGAAAATAGCCTTCTTGGCCGAACCAGCGATATCAAAAAGAGTAGCACTCCTAGTGACACCGAAGAGGCTAATCCTAACCGGTGGATTCCTCCCAAAGAAGGCGATGGTAAGCGATTCGTGGTGGACAGTGGCTTCAAGTAAGGGTGCATGGCTTATACATTTCTTTTTCTTTTTTTTCTCGTAGCTCGTTCGCCTTGTCCTATGCTAAACAGCCTGGCTAACCATGGCTATCTTCCCCGCGACGGCCGCGATATTTCCGAGTCTCAACTCTATGAGGTCATGTTGAAGGTTGCAGGCATAGATATGGCCGGCGTGGACACTCTTGGCGGTAGGGAGGCTTTGGAAATTTCCTCCACTGGCAAGGCGGGGACCTTCAACCTAGATGATCTCAACGCCCATGATGGTATGTTTTGGTCTGGCATTCTTCGTTCTTCTTCCCCGAGACATACCGTGTCTTTGTTAACCCTAGTGCTTTACCATAGCCATTGAGCATGACTGCTCCTTGAGCCGTGACAATTCCCAGAGCGGTGATAATTGGTCTTTTGATGCCCGGATATGGGCTTGCGTCCGTAGCTTCTTCAACACCCCGCTTGTCAGTACGATGCAGCTTGGTCAGGCCATTAGCTTCCGCCAGTATTCAGATCCCCTCAACGACCCTGCTCGTGCTCTGAGCCAGGATGCTAATATACGCTCTCTAACCGATGCTGCTGTTCTTTGGCTTGTCTTCAGAAATGGTGGAGGCGCTGAAGCTCTGTGGATCAAAACTCTGTTTGAAGAGGAGCGCCTTCCATTTGCTGAGGGCTGGACCTGTCCCTCCAAACCCATCAGCAGCTTTGAGATTTTGAGTATCGCCGCTACTATTGGCTTGGACATTGTCTCGGGCAACAGTTACTCTGGCTCTATGAATGGTTGAGCTGGCGAGGACGGCCATGGGAGTGGTTGGGACTAGAGCTAAGTGACAAGTAATGCCCTAATTTGTGTTTGAATTTGATTTGAATATATTTAACGTCTACTGAAATCATTAAGATCAAACGACGCCGGATTGGTTACCGGACAGAATTAACCCTCCGCAANGTGTTTGAATTTGATTTGAATATATTTAACGTCTACTGAAATCATTAAGATCAAACGACGCCGGATTGGTTACCGGACAGAATCAACCCCCGGCAAGGCTGACCGCCGGTTTCGGGCGAGAGAAGCACGTATACTCCCCTTCAAGCTTGTGACTCGCCTTCCTCCTGTCGTCGTCAGAACCAAAAAGAAACACAAAGAAACAAAAAGAACAAGGCAGAGACCAAACAACAAAGATAGTACATATACAAAGGAAACCGTAGGCACCCCGAAAAACAAAACCTGAACGCCCCCCTTCCCTCCTTACCAGCCCGTCCCCTGTCATATGTCTGTCTATCCAACACGTCCTCCATTTGGGGTCCAATTTGCTTGCTAGGTAGTTGCACGACTTGTCTTTCCCGAGGAGCTTCTTCACACACCTCCCAGTCAGTCTCGTCGTGTTTCGCAAGCATTCCCAAGGGTGGCTGAAAAGCTTCGGCTTGCCACCCACAGTTCGGCACTCGGCACTCTGTCTCGTTTCCTGGGACTTCGCAGTGCCCTGAAACCCAGTAGACCCTATCAGTTGGCTTGTCCAGTGCCAGGCTTTCCGATCTGCCTTCCCATCTTGCGAGAATGCGCCGGATCTCGTCCACTTCCAGCTGAGAACTGCCTGGCTTCCTCATCCGCTTGACGATCCCCAGGTTGTCCACGCATAGATTCATACTCTCTGCTTGTGAAGTAAGATGAATAGCAGACTCATGTTATAAATGAGCTTATGGCACTTGGACCTCAACAAGCAATGGCTTCTAGGTGCATCGTTACCTCCCCGTCTTTGAATTACAGCCTAACCCATGGCGTAACACAAGTATGTTTGATTTACACAATAAAGTGATAGGTGTAGCCAGCTGGACATCATATCCAGAGTTGAGTCCTAGCAGTGGTCCAAGGAGGACCCATGGCCGTAGCATTGAGTAGCTGGCACTAGGCAAGTAGCTCAAAACACTTGCTATATAAGCTTGCTTAAAAGACCGACCGACAGCATACCACCCATACCAGCCAGCTAAATGTAAGCCAGGTTATGCTTGGCTGTCTGTCTTAGGTAAGCTGGGAAGAGAAAAACAAAACTATTCCTTTTGTTATCCCAGTCCGTTTTACCGCCAAAGACAGTGAAAGCAAGCATGAGATCCAAATGGCATTGCCTACCCCAGCGTTCCGATCAGCGACACTGTTTCATCCAGCAACGGCGGCTCTCTTGTAACCGCTCTTCCGATCTTCGCTTGCCGTGCAGAGCAGGAACACTAGGGCACAAAGTACGCGTAAGCGTTGAAACTTCTGTTGAGCTTGGAGGTGATTAAGCCTGCCCGACGACAGTTCTGTGTCCTAAGAGACACATAAACATCCGACTCGCCCGCATATCAACCTACTTGTCAGCAGCAAAAAAGTACACGGGGCTTTTACACAACTTGATTATTCGGAAGTTTCCCTCCGTCTCCCTATCTATGGGCAAAAGCCGCTGTCTTGGGCTGACTTTGTCGTAAAGATGGTCGGCCATATCTGGGGCTAAGTGCCGCCACCTAAAAATAACTACAGATGTCAAGATAGTAACTGTCGCATTTACTATCGAAAAGTCCCCGGGGGTGGAAGACCCGGTCTTGGATCGATGCTTGCACACTTGCTCTTCAGCCTCGTGACTGCAGTGGCCTGCTAGCCTATACTTTGCTCAAGATGTGGCTCTCTGAGTCTGCGGTTGGAGGCAGAACTGCTGCGTGTTTGTGAAGAATAGTTGCTAGTTGCGGTTTTTTTTCAAGAGGGGAGGATGTTTGGAGCAATAATAACTGTACATGGCCGTGCACTTGCTAGCTCGTGCCGAGTAGATAGCAGGCTTTCCCTCATCCCCAAGGATAGTATAAAGACGGAAGCCTCCATGGCAGGAAAATACTTTTGCTTCCTTGGCCCTTCGTCCACCACGCCATCTACCTTCTTTCCAGCTTCTCAACTTCCCCGCTGTCTTTTTATACTCCTTCTGAAGCCCCTTTTCTACCCAAGATGCAGTTCGCCCTTACCGCCCTCCTCGCTGGCACCGCCGTCCTGGCTGCCCCCTCCAAGACTACTGGAGACAGCCCTTCTCTAGTCCGCCGCGAGGCTTCTACTCACACGGTTGTCGTTAGTAACGAAAAGTTCCTACCCCGCAGAACAGAAGCCGAGGTTGGTGATTCAGTGCTCTTCATATTTTTGGAGGGACACCACGCCATAACGGAGTCTAGCTACGATTCTCCTTGTACTTATCTGGAGGGAGGCTTTTCGTCAGGCCAGCTTGATATCAAAGACACAGAAAAGGGGGAAAGCTTTTACATTGAAGTCATTGACACCAACCCTATCTGGTTCTACAATGGTGCGAATAACCGTTGTCACGTGAAAGGCATCGTTGGTGCCGTCAATTCCCCCGAGAGTGAAGAAATGAAAATTGAAGAGCTTGAGCGAGCTGCTAAGCTAAAGTCAGTCACTCAGAGCACTAACCTTTCGGTTAAAGTTACGTGGGTGTAGTAAAGATCCGTGTTCTACGGAGCAGACAAATTATGAATAGGCCTGGTTAGCTCCAACCTTGGACGGGCTTTCTTTTTTAGTTTTAGTTTTGTTTTTGTTTTCTTTCTGTCTGCTTCTAGTAGCCTGCTAGCTAATACAAGAAAACACCCTGAGCTCTTTTCAGGTCTGGTGCTTGGCCACGCCAACTCTCACTCACGTGCCTAAATATTCTAGTAGTGTACCAATCCTCTCTCGCTCTCTTCTTGCTTGCTGCTGCTTGTTGCCTGTCATAGCCAGCCTGCTGATTTATCAAGGATGCACATACGACGGCGGGAGGCTTTGGGCAAACGAAACAACCTGTCTCGGGGTTTGCCGACGCGGCTCTACCTTCTTTGTCTTCGATTCTTCTTCTCTCCTCGGTTTCCCTACCGCAGCCCCATGGTGATTACACGCGACCCCCCCCCCCCCCCCTGGCCAGCCTTCTCTTATGCACTGCCAAGCCGCTAGGGTGGGTGCTTTTTTTACGTACAGCAATAGAAGAGTGCTTAATAAAACAATAGCTTGGCAAATAGAAAATAGAAAACCAAATAGTCTTCCTGATCATGCTCGTTTTCGAAGAATGACGCTGAGGCCATGTACTGCCATGTGCAGTTGTAGGCGTAACAACAGCCCAGTTTAGTACTGACTAGTGACTAGTTCAGTCAGAAGAACAGCCACTTGAAGTGTGTATTGCAGCAGGATAAAAATACAGTAGACACAGGAAAGCGAAGCTGTGTAGACGTTGTGCTGTATATATCAAGAACAGAATTCCACCTCTACCCTCCACCACACATCTCACCTTTCTGATATCCATCTCTATCATCTCACATTCCACTCAAGCTTCTCTACCACCCACCACCAGCACCGCCCCCCGCCCCTTCTGATACTCGTCCTACTACCTATCACTTATAATCTTTACGTCCATCTATTACTACCACCATGCAACCCTCCCTGGCTGTTATCCTAGCCGCCGCCACCACTGCAATGGCGGCTCCTTCTGTCGTGTCGCCTCGAAGTGGGACTACCCATATTGTCTCCGTCCAATACGACAGAATACTTCCACAAAATGTCAAGGCTCAACAAGGCGATTATGTTTGGTTTAGATTTGGACGCGGACAAAACTCTATCTCCGAGTTCCACTACGGAAAGCCTTGCCTTTACAAGGAGGGTGGCATTTCCTCGGGAGTCTTTGAAACTCCACAGGGCAGCAAGCTCAATAGCGAAGGCTTTGTGATTGATATCACCAGCTCAGATCCTATTTGGTATTACAACAGTTATGGCAACTATTGCAAGGCCTTCTCGAATGTCGCCTCCATCAACTCCCCCGAAACCAAGGACATGAGCATCTACGTGATGGCATTAGAAACTTTGAATGCTCCTAGAGTCGATAACCCTACGGTCATGAATGGTGGCCGGAAAGAAAAGAAGGAGAATTAAACTAGCTAGCTATAGTGGTACTTATCTATACACGATTGATTGTGCAAGTCTTCCTTCCCAGTGCTTTACATGGACTAAGTACCAGCTTGGTAGAAGCGTGCGGCCCCTCGCTGCGTGGCTCCTCTTAGCAGAGGGCCATGTGGACGTGGGAGGTATGGCGGCAGGCAAAGGTTTCTGGGTAGATTCGGCGATGTAAGGAGTACATCCCTGTATTAATGAACGCTCTTCTAACAAAGGATACGTTACTTGGCCCCCTATTGCTCAATTGCGTAAGGTTGATTGATAATCACTCCCGGAAGAGAGAAACTGACGTCCGACCGTGAATAATGTACGGATCGGCAGAAATATCGGCTAATTATTATTCTTTGAAGTGTCATTGCTCTTATGTTTCTGTATTCTTACAAGGATGCAGACCCATGCAGACATACTTTATAATATTATGTGATGAACCAGGCAGCATCGTGATGGGTGTTTTGTATTGGTGGTATCCTCCTCCTCTGTGTTTACCTAATTACTGATAATCAATTATACTTACATGTAGGCGGCCAGCTGCTTTAATCTGGTATGGAAAGCACGGCTCTTAGGTAAAACTTGCCAAATCGACTGGTCTTGCTGGCTATGGACGAGTATGTGCTGCCTTTGAAAGTACCGGTGTATGTACACGATGTGATGCCCGTTCATTTGCCCTATCTATCTCTCTCTCTCTCTCTCTCAGACTCTCCTCCCCCCTCCCTCTCCTTCCCTATCTTCTGCCATCCTATCCATTGACGTAGAGATAGCTCTCCTTTACCTGGTGTCTACGGCCGTCCTCTCTCTTCTCTTGCTATTTTGCTTACACGCATGTATGGCCTGGCCTAGCCTGGCTTGTAGATCAAGCGGTCAAGCAAGATTAGCCGAGCTTCTATGCGCTCAACTCTCTGTACATTCCCTGTAATGGCTCTTTGTTTATGTCCCAAAATATTGAGCTGCAGGGTTCAATCCATCCATGCTTCGATTAAAACTTGGCTCTATGCTCATGCTTATCCTACTCCTATGCTAACGTCGTATTGATTAGAAAGCCAGGTTTCTCGCAAAGATCAAGAATTGATGCCAGTGGATTTCCACGTGCACCTACCTACCAGACCGTAAGTAATATGATGTGTAGCGACTTTATGTTCCCAAAGAATCATCCGGCGTACGCCGATGGCCCGACTCCCCTGACTTATAAATATCTCGGGTGTTGCCTCCGTTTGAATAGTATTTCTCTTGTCTTCTCCATCACGCCTTCATTCATCTTCCCATTCTTTACTTACACACGAGTCTTATATCTCGATAGCAGCCACCTTCGCCATTATATTTACTATCTTCGTTGCAAACATGCGCTTCACCCTCCTCACCCTCCTCTCAGCCACCGCTGCCCTTGCTGCGCCCTCCCCGGCTGTCGAGGACAACCAACTCGAGGCCAGATCCGGCGTCACCCACGTTGTCGAAGTTTCTATTTTGGGCATAAGCCCCTCTGAACTCAGGGCAAACCCGCAAGACTTCATCTGGTTCAAATTCGCCAATGGATTCCACTCCGTCGTGGAGGGTGAATACGATAGACCTTGCAGAAGCTATGGAAGAGGCTTTGCCTCTGGTACAGTACACCACGACGGGGCAGGCTTCTACGAACAGGTATTTGTTGTTGAAGTCGGCAATAGTCAACCTAAGTGGTACTACAACAGCGAGGGAGGAGCATGCAAAAGCGGCCATGTTGGTGTGATCAACCCTCCTAGAGATAATTCGGGAACTCTTGCGTCATACCAGCAAAGGGCTATGCGTTCTAAGGGGGTCTCCACATACAACATGCGGGGCGGCCTGTTCGAGAATGACGATCCGATGGATTAGGCTCAGTCCATCATTCTGAAAACAGCCATACCAAATGACCAGATAGAAAGTGCGGATTCAAAAGCGCCCAGAAAACAGATTCCTGTCTCTATATTTCTCCTATTTACTTCCTTGTCTACAATGAAAGTTTTGTTTCGTGACAACTCTGTGCCGCCGTAGAGTACAGGGCAATGAATGCTATTTGAGGCTTATTACCAGCTGGTGATATCTGACTTTGAGGGCTAGTGTTATTTGGGGACTAGAATGGCATCGATGGCCATGATTGAGCATGCATCACATTCGGCAAACATGTACATCTAGCTGAAAAGCCTAGCCTCCCAAAGGAGCCAACAGGCTAGAGAGCCGGGGGATGTCCGTAGTAGAGGGAACAGGCCGCAAACTGGCCGCTTTGGCAACGGCATGATGAGCGATGAGCTGAGCCTGCTAGCGCCTTGCGTAGTCTCCAAGTCTATACATGCATGCATGTATGTATTCCTGAGTTATCACTTGGGTCGCAAGATAGAATGAATGCCTGGAAGAGAGTGGCAAACGCCAAGTCGGGAGGCCAGGCGGGCGGATACGTGCTCTTGCTATGCTATGGCTTGCCCTGCCTTGTCTAATCCCGGATAGCGCCTGAAGGCTAAAGAGAGCGCTGGCTGCTGGCAAGGGCGGCGAATACTATTCTTCCATCGTCCTAGTCTTGCTGCTAAGGAGCGCAAGCAAGGTCTGAATCGTTTCGGACGTAATCAGCAGCGTTACACAGTCGCCTTTCATATCAACCTCAAAGCTTTGCCATTACTTGCCAGGCATTTCCGCTCTATAATAATCTTGCTTTTATTTTTTTTGGCAGATGGTCCAATTTTAGGCGATCCCTAGTTCAAAGAGTGGTCTCCCTCGTTTCCTTACACTAGATAAGGGCCTAAACTACTGAGCTAAACTTAAACATGCATGCATGTTTGTTTCAATCCTTGCTCTCGGCTCTTGTAGCTAATTCGCACAATTCCCACCATCTTGGTATTCTTTCTGTCAAACCTTCTCAAAATAGCTTCATAAGTCTCACTGCAAGTCTTCACTAGGCACAAAACCACCTGACTTTTAGACTCACAGAAAACAGTCCCCCCCCCCCCCCAAAGCAAGCCTGGTCAAAGAGCAGTGCTGAAGTCTGAAGCTGCCACGTGCTTTTCTGCATAATGGGTAGGGGGCGGGGTTTTCGTGCAGTAGCATTTTTATATGCTCTGTCAGGGATTCTCGGTTGATAAAAATACAGCGAGGACACCGAAGCCCCTACCATTTCTACCGGCGTCCATATTCGGTGACAGGGGGTTGCAGAACACAGGTCAAAGGCCAAGTCGAAAGCAATTAAGGCCCTCACTCCTCACTCACTCCCTTGCTGAGGGCTTGCTGTTGCTCGGCTACCCAAAATGGAATTAGCACCGCACGATCAAGGCAGATGGTGGACAGGAAACCTTCATCAACGGACCATGCTTTGATACGTGCGTCCATAAAATGAAGACACATATTAGTGTACTGGTATTTCACAGCATATGCCTGGCGTACGAGAAGGCGATGCAAATATACACATTGTAGTGTCTGTAATATCATCATGAGGCTTGTATCCCAAGCGCCGTATATAAAGCCTCTGATAGAACCTGCTCATCGGTTGGCCTTGTCTCTTTCCCCATCACAACCTTCATTGTCAACGGCCCTTTTCCACAATCTTGCGCCAACTCTTGCTCTAAACCATCTCTGTTTAGCCCAGCTCTCGTTTCTATCACCAGCAGACACAATGAGGCTCATTCCTACATCTTTGCTTGCTGCCAGTGCCGTTCTGGCTGTCCCTACCCCCCCCCATCACGAGATGGACGCTCAGCCTGAGTGGAGAGAGCCTTTGATCATTCCCATCAATGTTTACCCCACTCATTTCTACCCTTCTAATACTTATGCCAGACCCGGTGATATTCTTCAATTCCACTTTATGCCCGGCGACACCTCCGTTGTTGAGTCTACTTTCGACGACCCCTGCTCCCCACGTCCATTTGGCTTCTCTACTACCCCCATCACAGTGCCCTACTATGAGGCCCTTGACGTCTTTCAGGTAGCTGTTCTTGACAACGAGCCCATTTGGTTCTATAACGGAGCGTGGAACAAATGCCATGAGCACGGTGCCGTCGGTGTTGTCAACCCCCCATGGCCTTGGGATAAGCCATTCTACGACTTCCGCGCTGCTGCTCAATCAAAGACAGAAACGATAAATCCTGGCATCAACGCAAATGGTATCTTTGCTCCGAACCCCCGCTTCCGACACAACCAGCCCAAGAAGCCCGTCCAAGTTGAAAGCACTAAAGAAGCTGGAAACACCGAGGATGGAAACAAAGAACCCAAAGTCCCCCAAACTGCAAACTTGGAAGCCGAGCAAGCTGAGGCTCTAAGCCCCGAAGAAGCTCAAAAGGCTGAAGAGGCGGCAAAGGCTCGCCAAAAGGCAAAGGGCAAACAAGTTGTGGATTCCACTACACCAGAGGAGACCAACACGCTCCAAGAGACTGTCCAGCCCGAAAAGGCTAGAAAGAAGGTTACTTTCTCTACTGATCAGCCTAGTTCCGGCAATGGCGAGTCTAGTAGCTCTAGCGCTAGTAGCTAAGTGGCCAGAGACACCACATAGAGATGAGGCTTTTGAGTGCGGGCCTCGGATGCGCTGGAGGTTATATTTCTTAGATTCTACGCCATTCACTTGGTATGGGGGCTATTTGCTTAGATCGCTTTTGCTTATTTTAAACTTATTTATTGATGCCATGTTTCTGCAAGCTGAAGTCTCTACTCCTTATGTGTCTCAAGTACATGTCATTTTCCTGTCTTCCTTTGGCCCAAACCTCCTTTCCGTGTACCAAGAAGGCGGGACCGACCGGTGAGATGGAATCACAATTGTATTCAAGGACCCCCAAAAGCGGCGTAGACATCGTAAAAAAGAGCTCGCCTGGCATAGCCCCAATGCAACTTTATTTCCCAAAGTCCATGTTGGGTTACATTGATTGCTAAGGGGCAACTGTCCCAGCCCCGTGTAACAGTCAAGAAGCCGTCTAGAACGCCGTTCCGTGGCATTCTGCGTTGGTCCCACTATTACTATGCTCAGCAGCCAAAAACAGGAAATAGAAAAAAAAGAATTCACAACAATAAAAAACAACAAGGGCGACCTGGCGACCTAACTCTCGCCATGCTTTGTGTCCCGGGCTGGGGCTGCTTTGTTCCGTGAATGCTACCCATTCGTCTGTCTTTCTGCCAGCGTCATGCTCAAACTTGAGTCCAAACACATCTCATGTCGGCGAAGCCCGCCAATTCGCAGGTATTTCCCAATGCCTTACCTTACCGCTCTCTGACACCCTTTCTGATTCGGCTCAACGCTAAATTCGGAACTTGCGGTAAAATGCATATCAACCAAAGCATGGAAGCTGCATCCTACCTACTACTATGACTTGAAAACATTGATGCCCAACTTTTGCCGCCTTGATCCATCTGCCTTCGATTCGTTTCTATGCACTTGTCCCTGGCTTCCTTATCTTGGATTCGTATTTCTATGCTCTCTTGGCCAGTGCATTTTGGTCCTCGCCACCCACTACTAACAAAAGACATGAGCAAAGCTCGGGCTTGAACCCTGAGCCATGAACTATGAAACAGTACCCTGGGTATTGCGACTGCCGCTCAGGCCAACACCGCATTTGCCATGCGAAGAAGAGCTCGTGCCAGGAACAAAGCAGCCTATAAATCCCACGGCTTTTTCCACAGTATTCTCTGGATCCCAGATCACCGCAAATTGAAAGACCGATTCGCCGTTTGCTGGATCAAAAGAAGTGTTTCCAGTGAGTTTTGTACAGCTTCTTGGACATCGCCAGTGACACACGCTACTCTTTTCTAATCCGCGGCTTCTAATGTAGTAGGAGCGCTCTTAGCCGCAGTCAAGAGCGGAAAACCAAGGTCCTTTTTTTATAGTTGTACGTAGTGTGTAATTTTTGCTTTTGCTCAAGGTATTCCAATTCCGCCTGGTATCTTGCGAGTGCTGACAATACCAAATTAGGGTTTAGTGCTACCTGCTTAGGGTCTTATATGGCTTCTTACCTCAGCAACTCCACTTTTTGTCTTGGGCCTGTGGAAGCGACGTCACCAACAATGTATCGTGACAATACAAGCTTGAGGAACCTGTTCTATCCTGCCTGTTATTCTCTCTAATTGCCCAGCCTTTGTCTTGCACTAAGTGTCTCTATCGTATATTTGAAGCTTCACGGATAGCCGCTCGCCCTTGCCGCTAGTTTCTGCCATAGCCACAGAGCTTTAATTCCCCTCATACCAAGCCTCCCGCCGAAGGGGCGACACTCCTTCAACACCACTGCTAGTCACACCAAATCTCGCACGACAATAACCCCCCGCGCGGCCATGTCGTACTTTTTCCAGACTCCCGTCGATATTGACGTTGTCCTCGAGGACACCGACCGTCGTGAAATGGTTGACGTACGCCTCGACAAGAATCGCCGCGAAAAGGCGCCCTTATACATGGATGGAGAGAGTGTCAAAGGCGCCGTCACCGTGCGGCCCAAGGACGGCAAGCGTCTCGAACACACTGGCATCAAGGTGCAGTTCATCGGCACGATTGGTGAGTTGATTCCTCACGCGGAGATGCGGGCGGGCCGTTGCTTGCCCCTCTCCCTCCTCTCGGCCCTTTGGATAGCTGGCCACCCACTAACACAACCATCACCCCCCCCCAAGAGATGTTTTTCGATCGCGGCAACCACTATGAGTTCCTCTCTCTGGTTCAGGAACTCGCTGCGCCTGGTGAGCTGCAGCACCCGCAGACCTTTGACTTCAACTTCCGCAACGTTGAGAAACAGTACGAGTCCTACAACGGCATCAATGTCAAGTTGCGTTACTTTGTGCGCGTGACTGTATCGCGACGCATGGCCGATGTCATTCGCGAAAAGGACATCTGGGTCTACTCGTACAGCCTGCCGCCCGAGCTCAACTCCAGCATTAAGATGGACGTTGGTATCGAGGACTGTCTGCACATCGAGTTTGAGTACTCCAAGAGCAAGTACCATCTCAAGGACGTTATCGTCGGCCGCATTTACTTCCTCCTGGTGCGCTTGAAAATCAAGCATATGGAGCTTTCGATTATCCGTCGGGAGACCACCGGCGCCGCGCCAAACCAGTACAATGAAAGCGAGACACTTGTGCGATTTGAGGTAACATTGACCCAGAAGCTTCACCCCCTCCCCTCGTCCACTACAAAACTAACCTCCTCCTTTTGAACTAGATAATGGACGGCTCTCCCTCCCGCGGTGAAACAATTCCCATCCGCCTCTTCCTCGGCGGCTTCGACCTGACTCCAACCTTCCGCGACGTCAACAAAAAGTTCAGCACGCGCTACTACCTTAGTCTAGTGCTTATTGACGAAGACGCCCGCCGTTACTTCAAGCAAAGCGAAATTATTCTCTATCGCCAGACCCCCGAGGATATCACCCCCAACCTGATTTCCGCTCCGCCGCCTCCCACCGAACAGCGCGTTGCTGCACTGGCTGCTGCGGCGGCCCAGGGATAATGAAATAAATGACTGTTATGGCAGAGAGGCAACAGACAATGGGCGCTAGAAAAGGATGGAGTTGGGGAAGGAGAAGAAGAGAAAGTAGAGAGTTGTTTTTGTATATTTCCAGCAGATTGAAAAGATACCACGTATGCGACAAACCAAAGAGCCCGACTGACTGATAATGGGCGACGCTGAATGTTGGTTGAAGCAGAAGCAAAGGAAACAAGAACACCTAGCATGAGAATTACGAGCACAATGTGATACTATGATGCCTCTTTTGTCAAAAGCAGCAACTAGAGACGAAACGGAAAGCAAGCATACAAAGTACGACAAATGTGTAGAAAAAAAAAAAAAGAAAAAAGAAATAGACAGCTGCCATTATAGCCCCTAAAACTCCAAGTAATTCACGCCACACGGTGTTTTGCGCTGGCAGGTAAAGGAGAAATATCAATTCCCCTTGCCCTCCTTCTGTTCTTCTTCCATCCCTCTCTCCTTATTTCTCCTCCCTCTCCCCCCTCATGTCCCCGGCTACTCATGGCTCCATCACATCGCCCTCCTCAAAGCCAAAATCGTTGCTTTGGATGGCAGCAATGCGGTCCAGCTCCAACTGGTACTGCTTGCGCACATCTGCTAGCGTCACGACTTTGCGTTTCGGCTCACCAACCACTACCGCCGTGCGTCCGTCCAACGATGCTGGCAGCTCCTCGGAGAAAATCCATGCTTGCTTGCGGTCGACGCAGCTTAGGGCGTTGATAAGCAAAAGGTATTGGCGGGTGATGGGGGTGTCAGTGACGCCTTCCGCTAGGAAGCGATCTCCCTCGCCGCTGCGCTGTAGCTTGTGAATGCGATCAAGCAGCACTGATGCCGCACCACGGTAGTCGTTGTGGCGGATACGCCAGGCATAGAGAACCTGGTGGTACGCAGGCCCACTAACAACATCGAGCGTGCTACGACACTTGGCGGAGAGCACGTCATCGACTGCTGCTGTCAGCCCGGGGAAAGGAAGAGAGACGAGCTCGGAGCTGTGGCATGTCTCGCTCATGCGCTCCACCAGACGTGCCAGACAGGCTTTTTGCAGAGCAGGATTGGCTTCGCGGAGGGCAAGCAATGCTGCATGTGCAGCGTCAAAGCGCGACAACACAAGGGAGGCATTGAACTGGCGTGAGAGCATCTCACTGCGAACCTGGGCGCCATCGGCCGTTGTCGGGAGAATCATGGATATAGCTAGCTGTGCAAACTCTAGCACATAGCTGTATGCTTTGTGCTTTTCAAACAGAGTTACCAGGTGGTTGTAGTATTTAACAATGCCGTGTCCCAGAAGGGACGCCTCGGCATCGGCTAGGAGGTTAGCATTCATATGCACTATTTCGGCATCCTCAGAGGCTATATGCAGGTTAGCGTATTGTCAATTTCGTGTTTGCATGACCATCTTCTTCCACTTACACATGCCAACAGCAGCCCTACGCAGAAGCGAGGCGGCTGTTGTGAAATCTCTTAGTGCCAGGTGCGTGCGGCCGAGAACATATACCGAAAACGGCTCTTGGTCACTGAATGATGCAAGCTCTAGTGCCATGTCAGGCCTGTCGTCCATGATCAGGTGCATTTGCACTAGAGGCACAGATATCGTGACGGTGCTATCAGGAGCACACAGCGATGCAGCTATCTCTGTGAGGCTGAGACCCATGGGCTCGTGGTTTAATGTAGATACGCCCAGGTCCTTGGACAGATAAGCCTCCAAATTGGTCGCTAGATGGATCTCCTCCCCCGGCTTACGTGAGTCGTCCTCTGCTCTTTCATTACTGCCATGAACAGAGACGTTCATCTCGGTCTGTGTCAGCCACTTGAGCAAGGCCAAGCGACGAAGGATGTCAATCGTCTGAGAGTACACTGAGCCGATGGTGACGCGCTGATGCAGAGCATCCTCCTCATCCTCCCACTCAAATTCCATGTGTACCAGGAGGATAAGCTGGGTAAAAAAGATGATCCAGAACATATCCACGTTGTCCTGGACGATATTGACCATGAGTTTGCGGCCAACCGAGGTGAGAGGGAATCGGGCGGGCGTCTCAGATGCCTTGGACGACAGAATATGCGTAAATATGTTGCTGTACACCTCATTGGTGACATTTGTAAAGTTCGGGCCCAGCTTCTCCACAACCAGCGCACAGTCGTCTTCAGCAATACCACGCCAAAAGGCTGCCTTCTCGTAAAAGTACTGTATGCGATCCATCTCGCTCTTGGTTGTCTCCTCGTAAAGCTCCGAGCGGAGCACAGCATTACAAGTCTGGAGAAAGTTCTCGGGGAAGCTTCCAACAAAGTCCATGGCAGTCCCTAGCAGGTTCATGGCTTCCGCGTCCTCGCTAGTCAACGAGGAATTCGTGCCGTTCCAATACAGGCGCTCAAAGCCATTGCACTCGCGGATCGCGGAAATGTAGTCTGCACACACAATCCATGGCATGTCGCACCGGCTATCATAGACAAGAGACAGTGCATCGCCACGTTGCTTGTCTAGTTCTGTCACTAATCTATAGAAGCGCTTCCAGTGCGTGTCGGTGGCGATCCGGAACTGCTCGTAATCCATGCCACCTGACGTGTCTCGCTCTAGAGCTGCCGTCGAGCTAACTACTGAGCAGATACTCTCAGCAAGGTTTTTTGATCTCTGCTGGACTAGGCCCGTTGTTCCAATGCTCCGCTCATAGATAGCAAGTGCAGTCTCTAGAGTAACCCTGGTAAAACGGCCGGGACGCATCAGTAGCTGTAGCCAGCCTTCGGTCGGATCGGCCGGGTCGCAGGGGCCAGATCGAGTGGCAGTCGTGGGAAGGCTGTAGCCTCGAACCAATTCCCAGTTTTTCCAAGTGGCAGAAAGGGCAGCGACCTGCAAAGAATGGTGCATAACGCGGTATGTGGTGTTGTTCTTCCACAGCACCCATATATCGAAAGAATCGTTTTCTTGAAGCCCAATGGCAAAGTCAGCCATCGTCCAACTATCTGATACTGACGGAGAAACTGCTTCAAAAACGAAGTCGGTAAAGAACGGCTTCATGACCACAGAGCCATCCTCTAAGGCTGTGATCTTCCAGAAGTTGAACTGGCCCACGCCCTTGGGCGAGTACACAGTGACGATACCACGGCCACCGCCAACATTCAGCACGCGCACAAGGTTGGTGAGTGTCGGGTCTAATGTCCATTTTTTTGCCTCCTGGGCATCAGACTCATCATTAAGCATGTCGACGGCCTGTATAATGGTGCCGGTTTTGGGGTCCCACACCCGCATGCGGTGGTCGAGGGAAATTGTGAAGAGGTAGTCCTGTTCTGTGTCGAGATTGGAGATTTGTGCATCAATTACTGTGCTGTAGTCAAGATTCCATTTGCCGAACTTGACCGTGTTAGCTCTGCTGAACAAGCTGCGCACGCCATAATTCCAGCTTTGTGCATTGGTCATAGACTCGGTGAAATAAGGGTGATCTGCAGTGGTAGAAACCAGTTAGCAAAGGTTCTACTCAGTTTGCTACCGTGAATATACAAGGCCTTACCGTGTCCTCTGTTCCTGTCCAGGCGCAAAAGGCCGCCATCATGCAAAGCAATCAGAACCTGATCTGCATTGACCGCCGTTAATCTGTGCGCAAGCTTTCCTGAGAGGCCAGACGGCGTGTACGACCTGCACAGATCATCAATAGCCGGTTCCAGCGACGACTTTCTGCGGAAGATATCAGGCCGCAGCGAGAATGTGTGCAGACAGTTTGCCTGGTCAAGCACAAACACCAAGAGTGCATCTAGATCTTCAGGGTCGGCCAGCGCCACACAATTGGGAGCAATCGGAGTGTTGAAAATGAAGTTGATGACCAGCGTGGCGTCTGCCGCGCCGCCAGACTGCGCAATGTCAACGGCCCGAACACTCAGGATAGTATTGTTCTCGAGCAAGCGCCAAAGGAAGCCACGGGGTGTCTCATGGTGCTTGCGGTGGTAAATTGAAGAAGCCTTGGCAAGGTTTTTGTGGTCAAAGACCGTTTCCGCTTCGGTTTCTCTGTTGTCGAATCTTCTGCTAAAGGCGCTAGCAATGCTGTTAGACTGATTGGCTGAGGCGACCCGGATATTTACGACATTGGCGAGTGAAGAAGGCTCGAGATTGAGGCGCGTCTCGACAAAGGCGAACTGGAGATCGCCCGCGTCCATGATTGGCGGTGTTGGTATCGAGAGCAAGGCAGCTACCTAGCAAGAAAAAAACGAGTCTGAATAAGTATCGGAGCAAGAAGAAAAATTCGGGTTGATTCGATTCAGGCCGTGACTTGGACCCTATGACCCTCTGAGAAACCGAGCCGTCTTGTTTTTTTTTTTCGTTGGTGATGGTTGAGACAAGGCTGCGGTCAATCAAAAAATAACAAGGCCCACACTAAGCCCAATTAGGAAATCAGCTTTAACGTTCAATTTCTTGTGCTATATGCCCAAAGATCGGCAGACTGTGCTGTATAGACGTGATATTAAACGGAAACCCGCTGCTTAAAGTCGAAAACTGCGCAAATATTAGTTGTCCAATTTTTGGACATGAGGAAAACTAACAGTCTGGTTCATCGTCTTTTAGTCGAGCATCACGAAGTCACGTGACGCGCATATTTCGAGTGAAGCTACAAAGGACTTGCAGCGTATTATTTTTTAATTTATTCTTTATCGGATCCATGGGACCCAAGAGGCTTTGCAAGGGCGATGACAAGGCACCGGGTTAGAGACAGAGAACCTCCCATTACAAACGCTAAATGATGATGTAAAATAGAAGCCAAGATACAAACAAAACAAGGAAACAAGAACGCAAGAAATAATATCAAGAGACAAAAAGATCCGAAACCAGTTTCACCAGCCAAACTCCACTGCCCCACCCCACTTTGCCGCTCTCAGTCTATCGCAGCATGCCACCTGTTTGCAGTATATCATGCGGCTCGTCCATGCATAGCCCACGCCCGGCCCTCAGTCCTTCTCCAAGTCCTTGGGCGCAGGATCGCCGATGCCGTCCTCGCCAATGGCAAACAAGCAATCGCTTTCAGGCAGACACGGCGAATCATAAATCTTTGCAATACGCGTCTCGCCACGCCCTTTCTTTAGACTGAGCCGGGTCGTGCTGGCATGCGCAATAATATTGCCGCCAATCGGCTTTTTCGGGTCTGGGTTAAACATGGCACTAGGGCCACCGTCAACCTGCGCAACGACCTGGTTGGTAATGACTACTGCAATGCCAAACTCGTCCGCTAGTCTTTGCAGCATGCGCATGAAACGCGCTAGATGAGTTTGGCGTGACGACAGCTCACCTCTGCCGGAAAAGTCTGTGCGGTAAAGCGACGTGGCGCTGTCAACGATGAGTAGCGAAAACCGGGTTTCGCACATCATAGCCGATGCCTGGTTGAGCAGCTGCAGCTGGTGGTCGGAGTTGTATGCGCGAGCGTAGGCGACGTTGTCCAAGACCTCCTCGCCAGATAGACCGTAGCGGTTGGCCACAGCTAACAGGCGAACGGGGCGGAAGGTTCCCTCAGTGTCAATGTACATGCACTTTCCCTCACCGCCACCCATATCAAAAGGAAGCTGGCACGTCACAGCAAGAGTGTGGCAAATCTGACTCTTTCCCGTACGGAACTCGCCAAACAGCTCAGTCACTGAGCCTGTTTCTATTCCGCCGGCAAGCATTGTGTCAAGATTCTTGGATCCAGTGGTGATGGAAATCAATTCACTGCGTCGTTGGTGCATTTCCGTAGCAGTGGTGAACCCCATAGGGACAAGTTTGGAGGCTACACAGCGTATCAGTAAGCAGCCGGCCTATGACGGCAAGGTTTCACAGCAAACGCAGCCAAAGCGGGCCGCCAGCCTGTTGCAGTCGCCATGAGGGGAAGCGTACCTTCAGCCAGGATTTTCCCCGCCTTTTGCTCCGAAATGCCCTTGATCTGCTCAAGCATGCGGCGTGGAGTATAGGCCACGGATTCAACGGTATTGTAGCCGCCATCGACGACGAGTTGAATGTCTCGCTTGGTAAGGCCAGCGATACCCTAATTGAAGATATTAGCATGAATTCATCGAGTGCGGGGTTGGTTTTTTTTTTCTTTTTTCTTCTGGGTGTGGGAAAAAAAGAGGATATGAAAGGACATCAAAGTACCTCCAGTGCACTCAAGGGAGTCGGGGCGCCGGGACCAGTCTGGCTCATTTCCTCGTCAGCACCGGCCGGCGGAACTTCGTCGTATTCGTCACTCATGATGGGCTATGTGAAATGATTGGCTGGCTAGGGTTGAAGCACAAAAGATGAAAAGGCGTAACCTGTGATGAAGCACGGAACGAATTTGGCTGTTGAATAAATTTTGGATAGAAATTTTCAAAGGAAATTTTAAAAAGAAATTTAATGTGCGTGGGCTTAGTCTCTGTTTTATGCTTGCACTCCTGCCGTTATTGACCATCGAATTGGATAGGCCTCCAAGGTGGCTCCAAGATCTTGATCAATAGAGGAAGGCGCGTAAGCTCAACGCGTGGGTCCTTAGGCAGAAACGCCAGGTCACATGCACATAAATAATGGAGTCGCTTACATCATAAACCCTAGTTACTAGCAGAGCAAGGAACCAACCCCAACCTAATAGTGCCCCCTCCC
>MKGM01000116.1:29081-40995 GCA_002018265.1 Ceratocystis harringtonii | reverse complement strand
CCCCCCCCGCGAATATTATGTAAGCCAGATAGTTCTACCGCCAAACCATTTGAATATAAGTCTTATCAAAACGGCACTTAGCCATGGCTAGATTTCACGGGTCTACAGTCTACAGGCTTATTGGGATTTGTCTGCACTGAGATAGCCCATTGCCTTCCGGTATTACTGGTTGGCTTTGATACTCCCTCAGCAGGGCTTTATAGCCAGCGTCTCTAGCTTTGGCATATCCCTGATAGATGGCCCGTGGATCATAGTGATGCAGTGGAGGCTGGAGTGTATTTGACAAAGGTCGTAGTATATATGCTGGGTGTATAAGTAGTAAGGGCATAGCTGGCTGTGAAAGCGTGTCTGTGACGATGAGCTATCTTTTGCTGTTCGTGAGGCCAGCTCTGAAGCCGAAGCTCATCCCCAACTGGTGTTAGAGTCTGTAGCTGCCGGTCAAGCTTGCGTATCACAGTTTCTGGGTTCAAAGGAACAAGCCTGGTCCCCTGATATTTCTTTCTGCCATACTTGCTTGATGGGCGGTATCAAAAGCTGGAAAGAATTCGCTCTTCAAAATATGGATTATAGAGTATCTGATTAGGTACTTCCTTTCTCAGCCATATGCCTTTCCGAGAGGCTCAAAGCACTCAACATCAGGAGACTGGGGTAGATGAGATAAAGGAGGCGGCATACAAAGCGTGATAATATCGTTTTCCTTGTAGTAGGTCTCAAAGCCGACCGAGTGACGGCTTCCATGCCCATCGATGATCAGAAGACGATAATGACCACTGCTCAAGACCTGTATCATTATCGGTCTAGCCACTCTGAGCTGGGGCCTTTTCCCCTTGGATATCAAAGACTGCAAAGCTTTCAGGACTTTTTGTTTCTCTGACTTGCTGTTACGAGTTGGCGATTCCCAAAAGCCAGATACTGTTTTTAGTTAAGCCTAGCAAAGAAAATAATGCCAAGATTGGCCTTGTCGTTTCCTGAAGGACAACGAGTCATAGTGCCAGTTGATTCGCCTTGCAGGTGCATCGCCAAGCCAATGGTAGGCACTTCGTCAAACCCAAGACACCTGCATCCAGCCTTGATGTAATTGTAAGCTGGATATCCAAGGTATCATACGCTCGGTCTTTCACCTGTAGCCAAGGCAGGCTTCTCGGTTTTGCCTCTTGGGAATGAAGACTGGAATGAGGATATTAACCTTACAAAATTTAGTAGGGCGATACCAAGCAGTGCAGGTCTTGTACATTTTATAGAGGCCGGTCATTGTCGGCTTGGTAATGCGCCTATAAAGCCGGTTGAAAACAGCTGGCCGTAGGAAAGCATCGCCCTGACCTCATCATACAAATCTTTCCAGCGTACGCCAATCACCTCTGAGCAGAGATTGAAGAACGTTTCGAAGAAGGGTAGGCTTGGGGTGTTGCTGTACACTGACACCGAATGCAAGGAGAAGGATGAGTCCTGCAACAAACTCTCCAATATTTTCAACTTCGACGCTACGCCAATAGAGACAGTGATCCGGTATCTCGAGTACTGACAAGCTTCCCCCCCATTGCTACATCATATTTATAAGCTGCCATGGCCAAAATAAGGTCAGTAGGTTGTACAACAATCAGCCTTTTACCGCCTTCTGAAATATCCACCAAGCGAAGCGTCCAGCCTGAAGCAACTCTCTCTGCGAGATCTTGGATAACAGGGAGAGCAAAGCTCGATATCATAGATGCTGTAACCAGGAAAACGGCAAAAATAATCATGTTTCATTCTCCTCTTAGAAAGTAAGCCATAAAGTACTACGGAGGGGGCAAAATGGCAGTGCAATTCTTTCTATTTTGCACCAAAATGCTTCGAGCCTCATTAATGCAAACGTCAAGTTCGAGACTAGGTTGTGAGGCCTGGCTGCTATACTTGCGTTTAGAACTATTACACATGCCATTGTCTTCGTCATCACCCTCGCAATTATACCCACTGGCGTCCTCGTTGTTCTGCTCACTGGCGTCCTGGCTGTTGCTCTCACTGCTGTCCTTGTCGTTGTTATCTAGGGTTTGCAGGTATAAGATGATCTACCGGGGTAGCCTCCTTGTTCTTGTGGGGCAAAGTTCGAGTAAATCACATGTTTATTATGCTTCACGGCTAGTTGTGAACCGTTGTATGATTTTCCAGTGCCTGATGGGTGCAGCGCTCGATGTGCAAGGGAACAAGTACTCCAAGCTGAATTCTGCGAATGATTTATGACTTGCAGTGAGGTCCTCGCAGCGATTTTGACTGAGGCATCCATATCTAGGATATGCCTTTTCAGGAATTGCGAATGCCCGTTCTATCTCTCTCCCCATGTGGAGAAAGGCATTGGGATAGTGTCTCTTGAACTTGAATATATTTAACGTCAACCCTGGGATAGTGTTTCTTCACCTGTTTTTCGACTTTGTGAATAACTCGCCCGACCCCGGGAATCACGGTGTTGTTGGCCACATCATATGAAAAAGTGTTGGCATTACACCGCCTACACATCAGCCTTATTTTCCAAGGCAAGGTGTTGAAACTTACATCTTGACAATATTTTGCGAGTTTGTCGAGTTGCTTTGGTAATTCCGGGAACAGATCGACAGTCATTTCGAGACAAAGAAGCGGTCTACTCCGGTCATTTGACTTAAGCCGGCTTTGGGTGCTGAACAACTTCTGATGGAACATGGGCATCCTCAGGCCAGTTTGCGAGTCGGCGGAGGTCTTCCAATGAGGTAAGGTTTGTAACCTCACCAAAATAAAGGCCCATGGCTACTCAGGTAGTCATTCTTAAAAGATCAAGCTGCTTCCAACTTAATTCTACTGCAATGGTAAAGTCAGTATAAAACATGTACAGCATGACGGTTTCAAGATGTCAATCGTGCGTAGTAGTAGTAGACAGGGGTAATAAAAGCGATGAAACAAAGCAAGGCACAAAAGTAAGATTGCTAAGTCCTATTTCTTGAAGACTACCCAGCCAATGAAATCATGAAAGTTTATTGGACTTCTGTACACTGGTGATTGAAGCTGTCAGTACTTGGATGGCAATGCCGAAATGGTGAGGCTTGGAGTGGGATGAAATCTTCTTTTGTCACGACTAAAAATGCACGTGACCTTATGGTGGCTGTGCTGTTCTAACCCTAACTCGTATAATACTGTGATAATATTACAGCGGTAGGTGATAGTGCAGATCTCTGAGGAGTGTTTATACTACGTGCTGACTATGAACATCCTCAGAGTTCCTTGTACCCTGTTTCAAAAGCACTGCTAATCCATAAGGTGAAATGGCCTGGAGATCAAGAAAATTCTTGCTATTTTAAACTTTGGCGATCCTCAGGTAGTAAGCAGAACCGGTGGAAGAAAACGACTAATTGCATTCCCGATTAAGGTTTCAAAGAGCTCCAAGATCATCAGCATCAAGACCCAGGAACCGCGATTCACTGGAGCATAGCCAAATTGAGACGCTTAAAAGCGACCTAATATTTTCACAGTAGGTGTAATCGTCTGTATTTTCATGAAGGGCACACCCCCACTCCTGGTGCTTGACTTGGAATGGTGTTTGACCTTGATACAGTCAAGGCCATGGACAGAAGCCCAACACAAACAAGCTGTTCATCTGGGTCAATAGCAGTGGTATTTCTTACTGGAATGTTCTCTCATATAAGATGCTATCAATGCATCAAAGAGCCTAGGATGTCCCCGATGTATTCTTTCATTGACGGGGTCCCAAGGTTCGCGGATTTCCGGCCAGCTCTTGTGGTGATTTCACATGAGAAGAATTTCAATTTACGGAATTTTCTAGGATTGAATGTAGCTTGTGATGTATAGACCAGTCGCATGACATGGCACCATATACCTGAGAATCTATATCACTGCAGTTCTACGAATCGACATTTGCCAGTGATCTCCCTGCTCCTAATAACTATTACATCACATGTTTGAATTCCACTACTATCTATCTTCTATTTGCTGCCATATTTCTATGTCTATAACATACGAACAAACTAGCCCTTCACAACTGCTAGCTAATCTTCACACATCAGCACCAAAGACTTGACGCTAGAAACAAATCCTATGAGTTCTGTCATGCAATCACTGGATTGCCAGATGAAAAACCATTATTTATACTCACGTGTGCAACATTTCAAAAAGAAAACTAAACCCCCATTTTCTAGAGTATATTAAAGAGGTTGGATGTATCAAGGTAGTCTAGCTTGATCCAGGTAGCAGGAGGCTTGTGAAGGCATAGGCTGACCGACACCATCACTTTGGTAATGTGGATGAGTCCAACTAAGCTAAACAGCAGCTCCATCTATCAATCGATTTCTGAATTACCACATAGTGCAATACACAGCTAGGTATCACATGGGCCTTCAGGAAAGTTGAAGAGCAGTGAAAAGTCCTTACGAGAAGAGATACACACTCATCACAAAGCAAGTAGACACCTCTGGCCTCGATATATATGGCCATGGCTAAACGCAGTTGACAGACATATACGACTCTATAAGTAGCTACAACTAATACTCATCACGAATCTTGTCAGCTGAGTGCTATACACTACATGGAGGTCAAGGAAACATATAAAGCCAACGTAAGTCCAAATATCAATTTAACTATCCTATGCTATGCCATAAACACTATACATGTATCAAAGTATGTAAAACACAAAAAAAAGAAACCTAGCCTATTATTCCTATTCCAAACACTACGCCGACTTGAGTAGTGGCTAACGGCAATTGTCAGCTTCCAGATTCCTTAGAAGATGACAACACAGCGGTTCTCATTGTGAGCCTTGGGGATCACAACAGTCAAGATTCCGTCCTCAAGTGAGGCATGGACCTCGTCCTGGCGTATAAGACGAGGGAAGCTGAAAGTGCGCGAGAATTCGCCAATGGTGCGCTCCTGGACCCAATACTTGGCCTCATCAGATTGAGGCTTCCGGGTAACTTCGGTTGGAGTCTGGGAGGCAGGCTTTTTGATATCAGCCACAGAGGCCTCAGCATGGGATGGACTAGCCGAGTGGGTGCTTGACATTGATGTCACTGAGAATCGGTCGTCCTCGTCGACAGTATCTTCAACAGTGGCCTTTGGCGGCTTGGGCGACTGGGGGGCGGTGGGCTCGGCATTAGATGACGTCTGCTTCTCAGCCCCATCCTTACGAGTAGAGTCAACATCCATATCGGCCCCATCACGTTCTGTGCTTGGTGCAGGCTCGACCTGTTTTGACTCTTGCTGAGCCCGAGTCTTGGCCGGGGAAGACTTTGTATAAACCCGCTCAACACGGCCATGGACAACTAGAGTCTGGGCATCAGTGAATTCAATAGAAACGTCTTTCTTCTTCAGGCCAGCCAATTCTCCATGGAGCTCGTAAGCATCGGCCGTCTCGCGGACGTCAAAGTTGGGTTTGAAAGTGGGGAGAGCTTGGCGTGAAGTGCGCTGGTTGTTGGGCTCAGATGCACGTTTAGTGCAAGAGGGAGCCACGTAGGCAGCTAGCGGGTGTACGGCAGAAGAGGCAGTAACGGGCTTAGACTGAAAGGTCGGGCCATCAAAGTCGTTGATGATGCTGAATAAGGGAGAAAAGCCCTCGGAAGTAGCAAAGTGAGGAGCGAAGAAAGCCATTTTGGATTGTTTAATGGTAAAGACGTATGAAGCAAAAGCTTGTAGTGGTTATGAGCAAGAATTGGAAATGGAGATATTGAGTAAAAGTGAAGCTGTTGATGTTGTTGATAGTAAGAACAAAAACACTTTCTCGGGAATCAAGAAACTTGGTGCCATCTTTATACATTTCATAGCGAGTATCTAGTGGCTTCTACATGTTTCTCGAGATCTATTTGATTGCTAATCTTTTGTGCACCAAACCCAAGCTTGGTAATACAAAGGCATTGCTAGAAGGTTCATGATCATTCCAGTGAGTACGACTATGACGCTTACCCTGGGTTAATCTAAATTAGAATTAGTAGCTATGGCATGGCGCAGAAACCCCTGGAAGATTCTACATTACGCCTGTTGAGCCTAGATTAACCCAGGGATCATATTAACAGCCCTAAGATCCAAACCCTAGACGCTTAGGCCTCAGGAGACCCGTCACGCTTGTCGATCATCGTCTCAACTACAATTCTAGACAGAAACCTCATGAAAACCAAAATGAAGACTTACATAATCACAAACGCCGTAACATCGTTAAGCTAAAATCTATACGTCCAAATCGCGTCGCGTGTGACATGGAGTTTTTCAACAAGGCAGTAAAATCTACCGCATGTTGCCAAAGTCCAGGCGTCGGGCGACCTTTGCTCCGCGGTTTGGTTCGTCGTCGCCTTCTTTACCGGCGGCACCGGGCCGTCTCTTAATATCGGCTGCGGCTACTTGCGGGGCCTCTGACTTCGTTGGCAGGTCCTGTTTTGGAGTGGGCCTCGGTTGGGCAAACCACCACTCGTGTTGCAGCATCTCTCGCGCGCTAATTCTCTTTTTGGGGTCCAAGGTCAATGTGCGCATCAACAAGTCTACGCCAGCGCCGCCAACGGTCCCAAAGCGGCCCTGGAAATACTCCCGCGGCTTGACAGGATAAATTTCCGACGGGATGGCATGGTATTCTTTCTGGCGGGTGACTCCGGGCCAGTTCTCCTCTGTCGGCGTGCCAAGTTCGCGGCAAATTAGTGCGAGCTGGTGGATATCAGTGTCACCGGGGAGATATGGTGCACGAAGAATCAACTCGGCAAAGACACACCCTACACTCCATACATCTGCACCGCCGCCGTAATGCTTGACAGCAAACAAAAGCTCCGGAGGCCGGTACCAACGAGTGATGACCTGGCATGTCATGTACTGGTGAGGGTCGGCAAAGGAGCGGGCCAAGCCGAAATCGGCCAGTTTGATGTCGCCACTGGCAGATATCAACAGATTGTTTGGTTTGATATCGCGGTGTAAAACGAAGTTCTCATGGCAGAACCACACAGCACGCGTAAGCATGCCCATCCAGGCTTTGATGTCGCCGGCACCGTAACGCACGGCATTTGTGTCCCGGATAAGCATTTCCAAGTCACCCAGCGGCAGATACTCTAGTACTAGGTTCAGGTTCTGGTCTTTCGACGAGAACACAGACAGGAGCGAGATGATGTTGGGGTGTTTCAGCTCCTGCAGGAACTTTATTTCTCGGACGGCATCCGGCGGTAGCCCATCAGTATATTCCTTCTGGACTTTGATTTTCTTGATAGCGACACGCTGCGTCGGATCGCTCCGCAAGTGGCCTAGGAACACCACGGCATATGTACCCTCACCTAGCCTCTTGCCCTTGATGTACTTTTTCTTTTCCACTTCGTTCATCTGTTCTGATAAATCTAGCGTTTGCGGCAGGCATGCAGTCAGATCGGAGGAGCTCGGAGCTGCGGTGGCCGCACCGGCCAGCTTTGGCGTCGCATTTGAGGATGAAAACCGACTGGGACTACCGAGTTGCTGCTGTTTAAACGGAGAGGGGACTGGAGACATGAGCGATGGGTTCAGCGCCGATGAAGGGCGGGCTACCAGCGGCGAGCCTGTCATTGTTGGGAGCGTGTGGCAGTGCTAAGAATAGAACGAGATGTGGAGTAATACTTGGCGGCTCATTATTTGCAGCCGGCAGATGAGAAAAAGAAGCCAGATGTCGGCAATTGACAAACAAGTTTGACGATGATGTGTGTATCCCCTCAGCCTTAGCCAGCCTTGTTGCGTGATGGTGGAGTCTATTCTAGGCGAATGATTTGTGGCGCCCGAAGCGTGCGTGTATGTGGAGCATGACGCCACTTTAGACGAGCGCCACACGGGTTGTTTAACAGCTACAGGCTACTTGTCAATCAGAACCTGCATTTTATTACCTGATGAAAACGCAAATGACAAGTCAATCGTTGAATATATTCAAATCAAATCTAATCAAATGACAAGTCAAGGGCCAAGAGCCAAGGGCCGAGGAAAAAAAAAAAACCTGAAAAACGTCACACCACCTGAACTGCAAGTACTTTGGTCGGGCTATAGTACCAGTCATACTGCCGCAGAATCACAAAGTTCGACAGTTATGGCCGCAAAGGTTTATAAGATTGCAGAAAATACATCAGTCACTATCACGTACAGCATGTTGGGCCGTGATTCCTGTTCTCCACCCCCACCCACACAAGCGTGCAAGAGCATTGATGGGAGAGAAGTCTGCTGTTCTTGCATACTATATAATGCAGTACGTGCTTTGTTCTCGCTTTCATTTCCTATTCGAGTCCATCTGAACAAGTGGTGGATATATTGTGAATCCCTGCTGAGCTGGACTCAGGGATCAGGGGCTAAGATGCAGCTCTTACAAGTGTGGGAGAGAGAATGGGAAAGGGCAAAGGGCAAAGGGCAAAGGGCGTAGCGTAGGATGTGAGCTTTGGTGGGTGTGCTTGGGAAAGTAAAGGATTGACTTTTTATGATGAGGTTGCGGCGTGCGTGCGTGTCTATGGGATGTTGGTAATATGGAAGTTTTAGCGAGACCACAAGGAATAATTACAAGTCGGGGGCTGTAATCTTGATTTTGCTTCAGGGCACTTATATTTGTAGGTGAGAGTTGAGGGAGAGGAGTGGTCTCTTTTCAGCTCTGAGAGCAAGGCAGCCACCTTACTAGTCGTCAGATGTGATTGGACGGACAACTCAAACCGTGGGCAGCGAGGGCGAGGAGTGATGAGGAGCTGCGGGTGAGGATGCAGTCCCCTGTATGTATGTGCAATGTACACAAGCCAGTATACAAAGTACAAGGTAGGGAGGAGGGAGGGTACTTGACACTAGTGCAGAGGGGCAAGGAAAGAGAAGGCAGGGCTGGGGTAATAGCACAAGGCTTTGGGTCCTCTGATAGGTGGAGGCTAGAATGAGCGACGAGCGAATTTGAATGGCAGGCGCCAGAGTTCCTCTCCAACTTCCGTTTTCTTGCCCTCTCCTGCCAATTTCGTTGTGTGCTCTTCCCCTTTTGTTTCTGGCTCTTTCTTTTGGTCGGTTCTCGCATTTAAGCATGCATACAAGTTGTTTAAGCGACTGCCGTTTAAAGCCATATGCGTTTCCACGAAGCGTTCGTGTGACACCGTGAGTTTGATCCAAAGGCGCCAATCTGGAGGACCTAGCTTAGGACCGAAGAGGAAGTAAGAAGGGGGAGGAGGAGGAGGAGGAGGGGAAGGGAGGGTGATGTACACGATGGAATGCTAGCACGTCAGTTGTACGTGCAGCCCTTGGCAAGTGACAGGCGAGCCCAACTCAGGTGCTGTGTGACTTGGGGATAATGCACGATGGGGACTCGACGTTCAATACAGATTCTCTGGTAACTCCTCTTTGAACTGGGGGAGTATTTTGTGTGTCCAGTGCAGATTTTGTCGTCTGTGGCGCGTTCCTAAGCTAGCTTGAGAGCATCAACCTGCTGCTCTCTACCTCCTTCTGATTCCACTCCACTTCCAGAACAAGGTTTTATTGTTTCGCCGGCTCCCCTGACTGCTCTGAAACCTGCCTGTTTCCGCAAATTACTCTTTTGGGCTTTTTTCTTCTCTGGTTTTTTTTTTCTTTCCCAAAGTTCCGTGCAGGTTTGAGCCATGCGGAAAGAAACATCAAAGTGGCGAACTATTGGTGTGACAATTCCTCGACATGGCATCTTCAGTGAAGGACAGGAAGGAGACGAAGTTTGCGGCTAGTCAAAGCACGGCCGAGTGGTCTGGAGACGTACGTGTGGGCTTGCAACTCTGGGAGCCGGGGCGGGCGGTAGAAGGCACAAAAAATGATCACGATGTCTCTTCCCGGTACCTGGGTTAGGGCCTGTCGTCCCTGACTGCCTTATTAGAGACGATGGTTGTGTCGGTGATTATTTTCGGTACCATAGGAGAACCATCTAACGACTTCTCTTGAGAAATTTAGGGGAGGGACAATAGGGGACGGGTGCTATCGCCTCCTGCCCCCTAGTTGAGCAGGACGGATCATATTCAATTAAATACAAATCTTAATTAGTGGTTCGAGTTGCATAACGCAGCTCCTGCCATACATAATCTTAAGCCTCGCAATATACTTTGCATACGCTCTAGCCAAGTGGTCTGTGATTCCTCGAATTTGCTGTAGATGGTACAAAATATAACGAGAGTATGCAATGCCATTGTACACCGTACACACTAATGCAACAAGCACAGCCGTGGGTGTAATTGGCCGGCTACGCTAAGGCTAGATTCTGGTTACTGCAAATTCTCACGAAGTCCATCCCATCTTCAGACAAGAGAGGAGAAGATAGCTAGTCCTTATAGTCAGGATTTTCCTTCGGCTTCCGTTTCTCTATTGGCAACTACATTGGTTGCTCCTCACTTGGACAAGCCAACGTGAAATGCACTAGAAGGCAGACTAACAGACTGCCATGCCTTGGGAAGAATCCCTACGGGCCCAGTGAAATGAGGGCCAAGCCGTTGCGATCCTTCTTGATGCTTGTGTATACACCATGGCTCCTAACTTTGCAACTAAGGATCCTAAGAGCGCACGTAGGCCTGGAAGGTTGAAGATAAGGAACTTGCTTAGTCCCGGCTCCACAGAGACGTTCATAGTACGGGAAAATATAAAGAGGCAGTGGGATTGAGGAGCCATTAGCTCTGGGGCAATTTTTCCCCCCTCCCTTGCGTCAACAAAACACGTGGACTACTGGATAGGTAGGTTAGTGCTGCTTCTAGTGTTGCCTTGGGCGAGGCGACAGGGTTGGGTTGAGCCCGTCGGGCAACATATCTTGTTGTAGTTGGTGTATAATGTACGTTGAGTGTACAATGTATATTGTACACGGGTGGCAGGTGACAAGTGATCACCTGGTTTCATTTAGGTTATTGTGATTCTCGAAGAAGTAATTGCTTGAGAATGTTGACCGGTAGGTGGTCAGGCCGGAATGTGATGAGGGAAGGTAAAATCGGGCAGGATTTTTAATGAGATGTGAACAGTTACAGAGTAGAGAGGAGGCGAGAGACTAGACCTTTATCTCAGACCGGCCCTTCGTCTTGGGCTCCGTCGCGTTAGGCCTCATGATCGCAGTGGCTAGGCTCTCGCGATTTAGGGCTGGAAGATTGTTTGTAGTCGGTAGTGATTGCCAAGTACACACATGCTTATTCATTGGCTAATAGTTGATCTGTAGGTGCTTCCTTCTCTAGGCTAGGCCCTACGAAGCGGCTATTGCCAGCCTGGGGTGGGTGAAACTCTGTATACGTACATACGCACACACCTACACACACAAGCGCCTACACACATACACATATACATACAACACGTACACGCACATATACATATATACCTATATACCCATACCTATACCCATATACATACATACATACATACACACATACACATAAACACATGCACATGCACATGCACACACACACATATATATATATATAGATACGTCCATACATAAGATACATGGCATACTAAACATACTCAACACACTAAACATACTCAACATACTCAACATACTGGCCACACACATACACACACGCACACGCACGCACATACACGCACATACACGCACGTGCATATACAACGTATAGAAGTCGCAGACCCCAAGCGGCAGCTTCCAGGTGGCCACTTGCGAGCCGGGGCGGGGCGGCTGTTGTCATGTTTCCGTGGTCTGGCCTCTCACTTTATCTGCGCAATTGCCGCTGAATCCAGTTTCTTCTTTTGGCTCTGCTTGGCGCTGGCGTTCACATTGGGATTTTGCTTCTTCTGCTTTCTGCTTTCTGCAAGTGCCGTTGCATTTGTCTCCCTCTCCTACAACTGCCCTTTGCATTGCCTCCTGCGTTTGCTGTTGCTTCAAATTTGGGCATACCCCTTCTTATTCAGGATGGGCACCAGGCGCTCTTTTCTTTCGTAGCTTTTGCATATATATATCGTGTCTTTCTCCTCTTTTCCTCCTCCATTTTCTCCCCTCTTTTTCTCCCTTCTT
>MKGM01000116.1:0-29059 GCA_002018265.1 Ceratocystis harringtonii | reverse complement strand
TCTCTTCTGTTCCACTTCAGCTTCGTCGCACTCCCCTTCTTTCGTCTCTATGCTGGGACTTCAATAAGGAAGTCACCACCACTGAAGCTTTTGCTGGGAAGACCCCCTTGACATCTTGTCTTGCAGCGACGTCATTATCCCCAAGCTGTCTCTCGTCTCATCTCGTCTCGCCCCGTCTCTCTTCTCTTTTTCTTATCTCCTCACTTCTGCTCCCCATCCTTGCTGCTGCCTTGGGCTCGCGCCGGGTCGGGCTTCGATCTAAATATGAGAAATAACGACACAAACCCACCTCTTATTGTAAACAGCGATAGTTATAGCTATACTAGAACTCAGACTCCAGCAGCCGCTAAGCCCGAAACCGCTCCTAAAGACCACCAGCATCAACAGGAGTCATGCCAACAGCAGCCATTACCCCATATTATCTCTAGCCAACTAGAAACGAATGAATTTGCTATAGCAAGCGCCCCTCTGCCCCCCGACGTCTATACCGGCCAGCAAATAGCCTACTCTGATCCACAGGGAGGCTACTCGGTCCCTCTCCAAATTCCCTTCTCAGCATACTCAGCGCCATGCCTAGTTGCACCGATACACTACCAACCCAACCAGCTTCCTTTACCATCGTCTCCAGCCGGGCTCCCCGCCCACGGCCACCCGCACCCGGCTCTTACTCTGGGCCCTATTCCTGGACCATACTGTCATTCTGAAATACCACCTCTCTCGCTCGGCGCACCTTTTCAATACCCCAATTCTACAGTTTCCCCTCACAGCTCCACCCAGCATCAGTACTTGGACCACATTAATAGCCAAGGTCATGGACAGACAGCAACGGGGCCTGACTCAATATTAATACCGCAACAATATGGTTCTGCCCCTGTTCACAACCCTGGAACCGAACAGTACATGGCCCATTCCCCTGGACCATCAAATCAGCCTCAACACCAGTATCTCACTTCGCCATACTACGGAAAATACTGGGCGTTCAGACCAAGATCCAAAGCCAGAAGCCCGTCAGGAGATGGTTCTACTCACTCTAGCATACGCAACAAGACCGCAGCTGCAGTCAGAGCAAGCCAGCGGTTAGCGCGGCCACGAATGGGCTATCGAAGCGGATCTCCCATCACGGCTAACTCCATAGGTATGTTTAGTAGCGTACCTGGCAAATGCAACGACGGGGCAATTTCTAGCCAACTAATCTTGTGTTTACATTAGACTCTCCCGATGGCGTCCGACAAAACTTCATAATGGGGCCTCCGTTAAAACCAAAGCAAAGTGGTGAGTCACCTCTTTTCTTCTCTCTCCTCATCCCAAGTCCAAGGTAGCTAACTCGGTAGCTGCAGGCTATGCTGTGTGGATTGGCAACTTGCCCGTAAGGACTGAACTCATGGACTTGGTGAGCCACGTATGCAACATTACCGACGGCCTTGAATCCCTCTTTCTTTTATCCAAGAGCAGCTGTGCTTTCGCAAACTTTAAAGATGAAACCTGCTGGAATAACGCTTTAAAAAACATTCACGACTCGAAATTCCTCAGCATCCGCCTAGTAGCTCGACAGCGGCGACCAGGTACAGAAACTCCATCGTCTACGATACCGGGAGGGCTTGACGTTTCAAGCGCTAGTCTTGGCTCTCCCGAAACGCTGGAGCCAACAGCGGCAGAAGAGCCCTCGCCATCTCTTTCCAAGGTTGACTTTGCTACAACAGAGACAAGTATCCCTGAAAGCCGAAAGACAGTAAAGAATCGGTTCTTTGTGCTGAAAAGTTTGACAGTCGAGGATCTTGAGCTTAGTGTAAAAACTGAGGCTTGGGCTACACAATCTCACAACGAGGAAGCCTTGAAGGAAGCCTTTGAGGTATGTACGCAAAACTTTAACGGTGTATTTAAGAGACCGTGTCGAGGAATGATCAATTACATATGCTACGTAGGCTTTGTCTAACCAAGTATCCTTTCTTGTTATAGCAAGCTGAAAACGTCTACCTTATATTCTCGGCTAACAAGTCGGGCGAATACTTCGGCTATGCCCGCATGGCATCGCCACTTAACGAGGACCCACAAGCGGCAGTAGCTTTTAGCTCGATAAACACACAGTCCATTAATGTCGGTGTTCCCCTGCCGTCTCCTAGGCCTAGCATAGGAAGAGTCCCCAATGGCCAGGTAGTCAGTGACCTAATTCGCGGAACAACATTTTGGGAAATCAAAGAACAGGATGACAGCGAAGAGACCAATCCTACATTGGGGGGGTCTCCAGCATCGCATGACCAAGCCCAGGCTCTTGGTAAGCCATTCAGGCTAAAGTGGCTGTCGACTTTTAGAGTGCCATTTCAACACACCAAAGGCATTTTAAATGCCTGGAATGGAAACCGCGACATCAAGGTCGCCCGCGACGGTACTGAAATTGAGCCCTCGGCAGGGCTGAAACTTATGGCGCTATTCGCCGAAGTTGAACAAAAAGCATCCATGGCAGATGAGAGTGCAGATCCAGGCTCATGTTCAGGTACCACATCTCCTGGAAAAGCAGCCGAGACAATAAATCTAGACACCGAACAGTCAAAAATCACGGTACCTCCGCTTGTTGTCTCGTCAAGCGATTGCGAGATCCAGCGAGACGCAGACGATTCTATAGCTGAGAGCATGGCATCATTGAGGATCTAGACATTTCCCCCCTAATCTATTACGAATTTACGCTGATGATTTAAAGACACGGGGAAAGGTACAAAATGTGGCATCCATCTAAACTTGAAACGGCTTTCTTTTCTTCTATATACGCCATGGACCATTTTAATGAATGGTAGATTTTGGGCTTACAATTATATATCTTCAATGACTCGGGCTTCGCAAGTAGATTTGAAGTAGATAGGAGAAGAGGGAATAACGAAAAGTTTGTACATCATATCATATCAACGTATGTCCGTAGGTTGTGCTGTGTTACCTTTCGATTATGTGTGTAACACTAGGATGCTTGGTGGACATGCTTTAGTCCCACATATCCGCACATATATATAAAACCCCATGAAACACTCACTAATATATGTCCACGTTCTCTCTCTGTCTCTCTCTCTCTCTCTCTCCCTACATCAAGGAACACTCTAGTCCATACATGGCCCGCTCTACGTTCTTCTTGACCACAAACCAATCTGCACGGCGTTGCGCGTATTCATAGACTTCCTCAGCACGAAAAACACCACCGAAGCGATCGGTATCGGCTATCACCATGGCCATCTCTTTAGCATGTTTACCATCAATCAGATAAATCTGGCTCAGCTCGCGCAGTGCGCCAAAGTAAGCCTGCAGATCGGGGTTTTTGAGAGAGCGGATGTAAGCCCAGTACGCATTCATGTCGGCAATCAGCTTGACAGCACCGGCAGTGCTAATACGCTGGCGCTTGAGATGTTTGCATATAGATGTGAACAAACGTAGGCCGACTTCGCCATTAAACACGTCCAGCATAGCTTTATCTGTCGTGCCGACAAGCATGTTCGTGTGCGACGAGACAAGCTCAACAATGCGTTGAGCCGTGGGGGTAGGCCCAATATCCAGCTCGGCACCACTAAGTGTACCGCGCTTGGCAGGTACTATGGGCTCAGAGGGTGGATTGTAGTCAGTAGGTAGCTGAGTTGTAGCGTGGAGGTACTCGACCTCGTTCATAAGCACATCGATGCCCTTGTTGAGAATTGCGGCAACGTTCTCGTCAAGCATCTGCTCAAACTTTTTCTTGGCCTTGGCGGCGGGATCGAGGAAATCACGCTTATCGACAATGTTGGCGGATATGAGCTGCTGCTCGTAAAATACATCAATCATCTGTGAAATCAGGTCGCCAACGTTGACAAGTTCGATGAACATGGCTAACGGGGCAGCCCCAGTAGCGCTTGGACCAGAGGTAGTGCTGGGCCCAGAGCCGCGACTGCTTGAGGATGCCGCAGCCTCACGTGGGTTGTATGAAGCCAAATGTTCTATAGCCTGCTGGAAACCCGCATTCATGTGCTGCGTTCCAAGACTACGCAGTAGCGCGGCAAAGATAGCCTCGCACTGTTCACGAGCTTCACCGCCAGCCTGATCCCCAAGAGGGATAAAGACTGCGGCGCGCCCAATACTGACCTTGGCATGGTGGATCAGGTCGACAGCCAGCTCCATACTAAAGAGAGATTTGATACCCTCAAGTCGGGATGCCATCAACGCGGCCTTGGCAGCAAGCTCGTCGGTAGGTGCTTGTGCAGGAAGACTGGGCATTGTTGATGCATTTCTAGCATCGCTAGAGTTAGTGGGCCCGGCGAGATTAGAGCCAGTGCTAGAATCTAGCTTTGTAGTACGATCGGTAGAATGACTCCCGGAGGGTTCTGCAGTTTTCAAGGACGATGAAAAGTTAAAGCTGGGCAGCGCAGTTACAGGCATCATGACGACAGTTTTGAATGAGCTGAGAAAGTCCTTTTTAGCAGCCTGTCGGTTACTGAAGCTGCCCATAAAGAACGACTCAACGCTAGCATTCTGCTCAGAAAGATTCTTCTCCCACGCTGCCACCTTCGCATCCGCATAGGCCGTAAAGAAGTCCAGTTCTTCCTGCAGATACGTAAAGAGATGCGGTTCGAATAATCGCCAAGTCATTTCCTGGGCCCTTTTTAACGCCAATGCCGCTGCTCTTTCCGCTATCTCCTTCTCGATAGAATCAGAGTTATCGCCAGAGCTATCTTTTACAGACACGGATGTATCTAAAGACACAGATCCAGGAGCTCGCAGTGACTGGAAAAACACAATGCACTGCTCGAAGATGGTCGACACCGCTTTCAAATACGCCTCGATATTCCGGCCATGTGCGTCGTCAAATAGTGGCGTGATATAATCATTGACCAACTCGTCACGACACCGATCGACAAGCGTCCAATAAACGCTCTGTGGCTCAGGGAAGATGCGCTCAATGATGCCGGCCTGTAAATTGATCTTGCTTAATAGGGTCTGAAAAAACTGGTGCACTGGATCGAGTAACATGACACCATCATGGGCTTTACTCAAGCACTCTAGCCAATCCTTCGCTAGCAACTCAGGATCACTGAAAATCGGGTGCTTTTCGACAAACAGTGTGCGCCCAGCACTACCACCATTGAGTAGGTGCAAAACAGTGGCATAACGCTTCATGCGACCATCGACATCCCAGAACTCATAGCCCTGTTCAAACTCGCGCAACACAGCACTTTCAAAGATCCCAATCATTGCAAGCACACGCTCTTCGCGTTCAACGGCGCCAACCGACCAGTCGCAGCGTGCAAAGGCCCGCAGGTTAGCCAGCATCTGGGCCTGGCGCTCGGGGTCACGGAAGACCTTGAATATTATGGGGTCAGTGTGGCTTTTGGAACGCACAAGGTCATTGTAGAAGGGTGAGAGGGCGCCATAGATTTTACCAAATTCCTCGCGGGCATGGCCGCGGATACTTTGGGCATTCTTGATGACATTTAAAATAGACATTGGATCTGTAACTGAGCTACCAGCAGGCTGGGCCGGGTCCTCCGTAGAGACAGCCTGGGTTGAAGGCTGTAGCTGACCACTAGCTATGCTTAGTGTTTTGAAGCCGTCGAGGTCTCGAAGCGGCCTCGCTGCGGCAGCAGCTTGGGCAGCGCGGAGATTATTTTCCTCCAAGGCCTGATCAAACAGTGTGATCGAGCCGTCTGGTCTCACGGCTGCGGCCTGCTTCTGGCGGGCAGCTGCAGCTGCAGCTTCACGTCTTCGTTGTACATCCTGATCGAAACGGCGGCGAGCAGCGGCCTCGTTCCAGCAGCCCATGCTCTTCAGGCGAGCAACCCAGCGAGAGTCGTCATAGACCATTTCCCGCATGCGACGGGAAGCACAGGCACAGCGCATGAGATCGGGGATATCGAGATAGTTGAGAATCTTGACGGTGATTTCTACAAACGGACAGGCAGGAGTCAGGGCCGGTCTGAAGGAAGGGCATAGGACAGATAAGACATTGCAAAAGCTGACTAGCAAGACTGTAGATTTAGGCGGAATTCCTGCTTACCTGCTGGCAGCAATGGCCGTGAGTCGGTCATGTCAATATTCTTCATGGCATTTAGAAAGGAAGGTGGCCCCAGGGGAGGGGCAGCAAGGCTTTTGCGACCGTACATGGCGACGGGGTTCCCACGTGTCGAAATAGCACAGAGAAAGGGATGTTGAGATGCAGGAAGCACGACGAAGCCGAAGGTGAAAAGTAGCAAGGTCGCAAGGAGGGTGGGTATTAAGTAGCGAGAGAACGAATTAAATATACAAGGTGTTCTTCAGTGGTCAAAATGACGACAAAAACGCAAGACTAAGCTGCAACAATGCATGGCTTGCTTATCCTGGTGATTTTCTGCCTCGTTCGTGATTTCTACCAGGTCATCAGATCGTCAGACCTTTTTCGAGAGAGAGGACTTGAAAAGCCTCGCTTCGAAGTTGTGTCTGTTGCTTTGCGCTGTACGGCATCAGGGGAGGGGAGGGGAGGGGGAGAAGAGGACAAGGCTGATGATCCCTGGGCTCTGGTCTATAGCTTCATTGCCGGGTGATAAGTCAGCAACAGGTCCCACTTTATGACGTCAAATCTCCACTTTTACATAATAGTTACACAGACCAGACAATAGCATACCTGGAAGCATAGACGAAGTTGAGCATTCATCGAAGGCTTCCTTGCTCTACTGCGTCAAACCAGAGTACTTAGAATTGCTCGTACATTCTATGTGTATATATCTACCCAGCCACTTCGTAGTGCAGCGTAACGTAATTGGGTGCAGTGCACTCATGATTTAGTTTCATGACCAGTCCGTCCCAGCCCTGCTTGCTCCTGCACCTAGTACATCGTTTTTTTATGTCGTCTTCACCCTTATCCTCTCTCTTTGTCGCTTAGTCCAAAAATGTGAATAGATGCGTGTGCAGCACGTTCATAGCGCGCGTAGCATTCGCAGCATCTATCACACATGAAATGTTGATTTCGCTAGCTCCCTGCGAAATCATCTCGATGTTAATATTGTGGTCGCCCAGCGTCTTGAACATTTTGCCACTGATTCCAATGGCGTCCTTCATTTCCGCGCCAATCAGACTCAGGATGGCCATGCGAGGCAGCACGCTAACCTCGCCGCACTCTATCTGTAACGCCTTGATGGCCGAGTCGAAAACAGCCAGCTCAAAGCAGGCCGCATGCACGGCCATAGACACATGCACTTCAGACGTAGAAATAAGGTCAACGCTGATTTTGTGTCGGTCTAGAATGCTGAAAATACGCGCAAAGAACCCATGCGAGATAGAACGCTTGTTGGAGTGCACGTTAATGACCGTGATGTTGTCCTTGATGGTGACAGCCGTCGGCCGCTTAGGGCTGCTTATGGAAGTAACGCTATCCTGAGCAGCATCGCAAACTCCATTGGTCTCCACGCTAGGTTCGAGTCGGTAGTAGTCTTTGTCAAGGTCAGTAGTGTCCATAGCCTTGGACTTGACATGCTTGCCAGAAGGGGAGCCACCGTCAGGGATAACAATGGTGCCATTTCCAAGCGGGTTCTTGACGTTCTTGATGCGAATGGGGATTGGAGGTTGGGCGTGGGTGACCTGTTCCATGGTGAGGTGGTGGATGACCTCGGAGCCATAGAAGGTCAGCTCAGCAGCTTCGCTGGGCGTGATGCTAGGCAGTAGGCGTGCAGTGGGCACCTTGGTGGGGTCAGCGGTAAAAATGCCGTCGACCTCTTTCCAAATCTGCAGTTCCTCGGCAGCAACACCAACGGCACATAGAGCGGCGCACAGGTCGGTGTAGCCACGGCCAATGTCACCGTCGATGAGCGAGCCGGGGACGTTACCAAAGAATCCCGTGACGACAGGGACCTTGGCTCCGCATTCGTCAATAGCGGCACGCAGGCCGGCAGTAGCAACGGCATAGAAATTAGCATCCAGACGTGCATCCAGATCGAAGTGGAGGCGGTCGGAAAGGTCAACGTAGGCAGCATCAACACCAACGTCCTGCAATAGGGCAGCCATGAAGCGGCAGCTCAGCTTTTCACCAAACGAAACGACGCGGTCCTTGGCACGGGCTTTGATTTCCAGGTTAAAGCGCTTAGCGGCCACGATGTATTCAACCAGTTCTTCACATTCGCGTGTGATTTCAGCAGTCAGGGTGGCCTGAATCTCGGGGCTCTTGATGAAGGAGCGGACAGCCTGCAGGTGGTCATCGCAGATGGCCTTGACCAGGGCACGAGCATCTTCAAGGAGCTCCAGACGATGCTCCTCGGTGTGGTAGTGACTTCCAATGGAGAGAAGCTTGCTGAAAACAGTGAGGAGGCTAAAGCAGAGCAAAATGAAGGGGGAGAAAGGGGGAGTCAGCAGGCGGTGGAGACGAGCAGGACTGGCGAGTGGGTAGACGCGAACCTACCGACTAGTGGTACCCTCAGCCTTTTTACCAGTGCTTCGGGCAGAGCAAACAACAATAACTTTGTTTTGTGAGAGATATTGCCTAGAGAAATGAGATTGCGCTTCTGTCAGTTGAATGAATGCTTGATGTCATGGAAAGGAGCTTTTGCTGTATCTTGCCGCCCGCAGACAGCCAGAGAATCAAAGACAAACACCAAAAAGGAGGGCCAAGACTCACCGTACAATATCAACAGCTATCTGCAGAGAAAAGAAAACGACAGGGACAAGCCCTCCGGATGTGTAAGTGTCAGCGCAGGGAGGAGACAAACACAGGGGGGCAACAGAAGAGGACATGGAAAACAGGAAATGGGAAATGGGAAATGGGAAACGCACCTTGTCCGGAAACTTGCCGACGCTGGTTCCGCCAAACTTTTGCACGACCCATCCGAGGTTGCCCGCGTTATCGAGAAGCTGAGACATGCTGCAAGTGTGGGTGTGAGTAGATATTATTAGGTGTGGCTGCGGTAGTAGGGAGTAGGAGAGATGATTGGAGAAGATGAAGTCTGCTTCTCCCGGGCTCTCCAGTTCCAAGGCAACTTAAAATGATGATGACAAGGGCGAAAGAAATTCTCGCGATCGCTCAATGCTACAGTTCCTATATTGCCAAGAGAAAAAGAAAAAGGAGATGATGTCTTAGAAGGGCTTGAAATCAAGAAACAAAAGAAAACAACAAAAAACAGCAGAAAAAGGTAACTTTGTCTAGAGACAAGTCGAAGCAAGTAACAAGCAATTAGAAGGAATACAAAAAGCGCAATAAGGCCGTCTTTTTGCCTTGAACTTGCCGCCAAGAGAAAATAACGTCAACACGATAGAAGAAGATGCAGGTAGAGCCTGTCTCTTCATAAATCCATCTTCGTTTCTTGAAGATCAAAAATAAATTTATAAAAGAAAAAACTCCTAATTAAAAAATCAAGTAAAATGCTTATCGTGTGATAGGAAAAAAACCCTCCAGTCCCCAGCCAATCACCGGTCTTGCCTGCCCTGCTTATCTCCTCAGCCTTGCTAGCCAGGCTAGCCGGCGCGATCTACTTCCCATCTGACTACTAGTACTCCGGCCTCGGACTGGCCTTTTGCCTCTCCGGACGGCCCATTCTCGGGAAATCCGCGTCTTTTTATTTTCTTTTACTAGCCACGCATAGTCACACATCATGCCATTTGCTTTGTCCAGTCTGTCCATCTTCCCTGTCTCCCTGCTGCTATCTTTCTGGCGTGACTGTGACTCGAACTACATGTGCTAATGACTCAAGCTTTCTCCCTATCGCCCGGCTTTCCCTGTTTTCTCTCGCTGTGGATATGCAAGTCAGACGTCACCTCCTCCTCCCTTGCTCGAGGCCCCCTTGTCTTTATCCTATCCATCTGACACCCGACAGTCTGGGCCCCTGCTCGATAGAGGAGGGAGGACCCTGGGCCGGCCTTCTCTGGTATCGCCAGCGCCACAACTACACAAGACCAAATCGGGACGGACATGCACTCATCCAAGAGTCGTCTATAGACGGTAAATTCACATTTAAAAATCTCTGACTTTCTTTCGGTCCTTGTCCTCCCCGTAGCAACATGCAGCGCTATGCCATGCCATACCATATACCGTCCTATATCAAAACAGCAACATCGCGTTTCCTTTCCATAGATCTTTTCTCTAATTCCCGACGTCTTCACTCTCGCCCCGGCAAAAAGAATAAAACCAAATGAAGATGAAAAATGAGGGAAAAAAAAAAAGAAAACGAAACAAAACAAAAAGACATACAAACCCCCTAGAAAGTATAAAAGGAAAAGAGACAAAAAAATGTGAAAGGGGTATTATTCCAATCATCAAGAATAAACAAGAAAAAACCAACCTGGAAGCAAAGAAATCCTTGGCCTGGTTTCGTTATACATTGGGCCTTACCATACGCCAATGCAAACCAACAAGAACTGGAAGCAGGAGAAATTAAACAAAAAGAAAGAGAGAAAAAAAAAGGGACAGCAATGATGGAAAAAAAAATAAAAGTAATCCGGTACTATTACATCGGAGCTTTCCTGACACTGGCACTTCTGTGTCTTCTTTGCTTACTGCGTCTGTGGTGCTCCCATCTCGGCCCGCTCGCCGTGGTCAAACTCATAGCGACAATCCTCCTCAGGAGTTCGGATGCCTATTCCGCTATCGTCGCCACTGTTAACCTCGGCCACCAAGTCTCGCGGAATCGGGCTGGGGAATTTAGCCCTGTCGGCCGTCGAAAGCCCCGCCACTGTAGTCATCACCTCTGTCGACATGACGCTGAGGTCGCCACCGTCCATGCTCATATGGGACTCGTCTTGCACCGACATGGACGGCCCGTCGACAGACTCTTCATGAGATCCCTGTTGCGAAGAGTGCTCTTTCTGCTGTTGTTGCGGCTGCTGCTGGTCTTGGGCCTGGGTTCCGTCCATGTTCACGTCCGTCGCCTCGCGCTTAATTGCGTCTTGTTTTGTCGGCTTGGCCAGCGTGTCTGCAGTTCCGTTGCTCTCGCTCTCGGCGTCCTTGTATCGATCCATAAAGCCGCCAGATGACGCCAGAAACACAACATACTCGTCAATCCAGCACTTTGTCACCCACCATGTCCCAAAGCTCGAGCCCTGAGATAACGTAATGTCGCGAGTGACCGAAGATGTAATCGATTGTGTAAAAACAACCAGGTCCTCGGCACTGGCATAGGGGAATAGTTCAGGAAGTTCATGGAGGAAGTTGCTCCAAATATCGAGAGGACTTTCGTCTGGATTTTTAGAGCTGACTTCGCCAGCCGCATGCGCCATACCAAATACTGTTGCTTGGTCAATCTCTGGGTCAACATCAACAGGATCAATGACCTTCCGAATCTTGGTCATGCACATGTGGATGACGTCATCGACTGCTCTCCTTGGCACCGACTCTATGATGCGTCGGACATCGACGGCCGTCACCATATCCACATACATGGCATCGCGGCTGGAACTGTGTGACAACATGTTGGCTGCTGCATGCGCCGTTACATTGACACGCAGCGCCTGGCGGATCAGACTGCAAAATATGGATGCCGGCGCAATCTTGGCTGTCATCGAGTGTTCGGGGAAGCTAGAAAACGACTTTCGCAAATGAGGAATTAGATTGCTCGCAATGTTAGATAGCGAGTCAATAACTACTTTCGGTATCACTTGCAAAATCAGAAAGCCTACAATGCTCATTAGTCTTTGGTAAAGCAGCGTGTCGCAATGCTCAATCCAGGCCGCCATCTGCGGATGGAAGAGAAGCCGCTGGACAGGCACCGTAAGAGTGCCTTGGAACGACGAGATTTGATGGAAAAACGCCTTTTCTCTGCAGTAGCGCACGCATTCAATCAACGATGTGCAGTGCGCGCGATACAAGGCCTCTAATGTGTTTGAAGCATCCTGATCAATGCCCTGAAGATATGACGCCATGCTCGGGAGCACCATGGGCTCCGTCGTGACTTGCTTATGGACAGGGAAATTTTTCGAGTACGTGATTTCGATCTTGGGGGCCCTGACGCTCTTGTCGATAACATAGCGAAGGTCTTGACCTGGCTCAAAGGCGACACGACCAGCCCTGGCGCGTTTTGCCGTCTTTTCGATTCGCGACAAGCTTGAACCCCCGGTAGCCATGATTGCGGGCGATTCAGAAACTGACATTGCTGTAGATGCCTTTGTGATTTCAGGCTGTATGGAGCGAGGCTGGACAGAGCTCACAGATGCGACAGTAGCCACTGATCCCTCACGACTATTTTTCAAGTGAGGAGCGTTAGCTTTAAGCCTAGTGTAGAAAGTCTACAAGAATATACTTATAGTGGGGGTGGAATTGCGAGCGCCCAGTTGGGAGAAACTGGGAAAACAGGAAAAAGAAAATAACAGAACACGGGTTTGGGGAGGTGCCAAACAGCAGCAATATATTGCCATGTTTCCTTGTCTCAAAGCAAGCGTGTGCTTTCTTTCATTCGAGGGCGGCTTTGCTGTGGTTGCTTGGGGAGAAGGCAGAAGGCAGAAGAGAGAGAAAACTTGTGAAACAAGAGGCGAGAAACAGGTAGATGGGAAGGGGACGATGATTGACAGGAAGAGGAGGCTTACAGAGCGCCAGTTGATGTCACCTCCTGAGAACGCCGGGCGGTTGTTGTTACTCCGTTACTATCGTTTCCAACCTGATCGGCATCCTCCTTGAGGGCAAAGTTCACGTAGTGGTATTTGGACTCGCCGCGCACGCCTAGGCGACGAGTTTTCAAGCCGGGGTAGAGGATGCGCACGAGTTTGCCAAAACTTGCGGGATTCAGAACCGTGATGCGCTCGTTCGCACAACGACTAGCGTACGAAGCGTAAACACGACCACGGGGGACTGAGGCTCGGCTGCGTTCGCAAAGTCGGTCAAGCCTAGAAGAAACACTGGCAGTTAGTGGGCGGGCAAAGAGGAATGAAAAAGAAAAGAAAAGAAAAAAGGCATGGCTAGCACTCACCACAGCATGGCAAACACCTGACGCAAGCGCTCCGACTGAGGACCGCGGTCATTTCCGTGGAGCATGCTGGCGACTTCATCCAACCCTCTATGGCGGTTGTCGTTAAGCAGGTTCCGCATTTCCTATGCGAATTAAAGCGTATTGCCATTAGTGACTGTCCTTGCGGTCTTAACATTTAAAATAATTATCCGGGGGTGCCCACATGATTGTTGCCGCTCTCACTACGCGTGTCGTCGTTATCAGCAACAAAGGACATGCCGCCAGCAGTGCTGATTGACGAGGCGGAAATATCCATCACACTGTTCTGGTGTTGTTGCATCATGGCCTGGTGATGCAGGTGCTGTTGTTGCTGCTGAAGAGCCTGTTGGTGATGGTGTTGCTGCATCTGGACAGCTTGCGAGTGGTGTTGCTGCAGTTGCACTGGGTGCTGTTGGGAATGCGCCTGTTGGTGCTGTTGTAATTGGTGTTGGTGCTGGTGCTGCGGAGCAATGTGATGTTGTACAAATGCCATATGCTGCTGTTGTTGTTGCTGCTGCTGTTGTTGTTGTTGTTGCTGCTGCATTTGGTCAGGCATGGCCATCGTTATGAGATGGGCAGCGTCGGCCGTCATATCTGAATCGGACTGTTGTGAGTGGCCGTGAGGATGGCCGTGAGCGGTGGCCATTTGCGACTGCATCTGAGAGTTGGACCAATTTACCGGGACGGCCATTGGGTTCATGTGCGCCAGAGCCGCCTGGTCTGGCTGCGGTTGAGCCATTGTAGTGTGATTGTGCGTGGTTTGGCGGGAGGCGTGGAGTAAAACAAGAGGACTTTTAAGGAAACACGAGACGAGAGGGAGAAATCGAAATTCAAGAACGATGCAACAAATATGAGGTCGAGATTCTAAACAATACGGCAATAAGTTGGCTGATGCTCTACTTGAATTACAGATAATCAGTAGCAGCACGGTCGAATGGGCGACTATGGCGGCACCGATTTGGCTGTTTTGCTCGACTAGACTTTGTTCAACTTACGCGATAGTTAGAGATTGCTCTAAGAATGCTCTCCAACCTGAAATAGCCGGTATACAGATAGGTGCGGATGGGCGATGCTGATCGTGACGGGGACGTGTAGCTAGTTGGTGGTGGTGACGAGCAGAGATTTGGTGGTGTTGCCCGTGACAACAAACAAGACAGGCCAAGCCAAATCAGTGGCTAGGGAAAATAGTAACAAAAGGAAAAAGAAAGCAACAGAGGCCGGCGGCAAAAGATTTGTGCGTGTAGAGAGAAAAGGAAGAAAATTCAAGGGGGGAGGTATTGGGAAGAGAAGAGGGTCAGGGAATAAAGTACAGGCAGGCTAAGAATGCACAACACAAAAAGAGAATACACAAACAACAAGCACAAATTCACAACAACAGTGAATGAATGTAGAGCGAGATGATGAGAGGCGACAAGCTGGGGTCGGTGCACAGCAAGAGAAAAGGGCAGAGCGAGAGCAAGGGCAGGCAGGATATTTGCAGGGTGGTTTTTTTTTAGTGTTTTGTTCCGTTCGCCTTCTTTAGCCTTCTGCGAGAGAAGCGTGTAGGCAGACAAGTAAACAGGCCCTTTATTATCTCGTGCTGGTTGTTGTTGATGGTTAATGCGTGTTGTTGTTTTGTTGATGAAGGGCGAGAAAAAAAAAAGAATAAAAATAAAAATAAAAATAAAAAGATTTTTGTGAGAAAAATGTTGATGCGGTAACGGTAGCAAGGCAAGAACGATAAATAGTGGGGCCATGGCCAATTAAATCAAATAATAAGTAAACAAACCACAGCTACACCAACCAAACAGAGCACAACCACGGCCCTAAACGACAATTATCATTATTTTCGTCTACCACGACGGACACATGAGCTATTGCCCTCTTTTTCCTGCTACGTTTGGCTCTCACACAATCATATGGATCTTTCCCAAGCCCCCAATCTTATTGTTTACTTTGACTCGAAAACGCACAAACAAAAAGAGAGAAAAACAGTGCCCCAAATTTAGCCTTCCTCCACTTTCCTCCCTTTGTTTTTGCGGCCCCAGTTATTTGCATTTTCATTTCCGGCCCACTCCTTCCTACTCCAGCCAATGGAAACGTGACAAACGCGACCGGGAAGGAGTGTCTGCTCTACAAGGCCCTAAGCATGTTTTAGGCTAGAGCAGCGCTCGCTATCTGTGTAGGCGCTACCTTGGCGGTACCTAGAGCAGCCTCTCTCTCCACCTGACCTTGTCTCTGTCTGCCCCTCTCCGCCCCTCTTGAGGTAGAAAGCGTCTTAAGCTTGAACAGCAAGGCCCAGAAGCTCAGATTTTTGCGGTTTCTGACTGGCCAGATCCAAGACAGGCTTACCCCTCTCTCTATCTCCGCCTCAGCCAAATCCTGCATGGTGTGTGTTGCCAGCAAAGCTTTACCTGGCTGGCAGTCCTTTTCTTCTTCATCACCATCACCATCATCATCAACCTTCACGATCACCCAAGACTTCCCCTTCACCAATCGGGCTTCCTTGAAAAACATATCGAAGCAACAATGTCGGCTCCTCAGGATCGTGTCAACGCCATCGTGGCAAGCATTGACAAGGACGTAAGTCGTTCTTTCCGCTCAACATCTATTTCCGCTGACGGTGATGGTGCGGTGGTTTTATATTCCACCATCCTGCTTATCAGCCTCTTGCTATCCCGGGCTCCCCTCCCGCTTCACCCCAGATTTGCCAGCTATTATCATGAATCTTACTCAATACCCCCGCTAACCTCCGCCGCCGCACATCCGGACCCCAATACCCGGGGCCTGGGCTGCGTCGTCTCTCTGTCTCTAGTTGTCCAAGTACCCTGCTATCCGCAACCTTGAAAAGGCCACGGGCGTTCCCAAGGCATACGGTGCCATCGGCTTTATTTCGCTGTACCTGTTTCTGATTTTGTTCAACCTGGGTGGCCAGCTGCTGACCAATCTGGCTGGCTTTGTGATACCCACATACTACTCGCTGGATGCGCTGTTCTCGGCAGGCACCGATGACGACCGTCAATGGCTGACATACTGGGTGGTGTTCTCATTCTTCACGGTGCTAGAGAGCTTTATCCAGGTGGTGTACTGGTTCCCTTTCTACTTTACCTTCAAGTTTGTCTTTCTGCTGTGGCTCTCGCTGCCCGCTTTCCGGTTCGTCTCTCTTTAACCCCTTCCTCCTTCGAGATCCCTGCCTTGGATCTACATTCACCGCTATCCCTTTTCGTCTTTTCATCTTCCTTCAGTCTCTCTAACGCCCCGTTCCTCTTTAGTGGTGCTGAGGTTGTCTTCAACTCGTTTATGGCTCCCATGCTGGCTCCCCACTTCCGCCAGGCCTCGACTGCCTCCAACCTCCGCTCGCAGGCTGCCGGTCTGTCCAAGTCGGACTAAGCCGAAAGGAGAAATATAGTATGCGACCTTTGTATTGAAAGGTGGGTAAAAAGAACAAGGGAATGGAAAATGGAAATGCGGGAGAGTGCATAAGCATGCGCACTACATACTGGTTACTGGCCTTTTGTGGTGTGTGTGTGTGTGTGTGTGTGTGTGTGTGTACGTGTGGTGTGTCCTCTCTTTCTCGCTCTTGCTTGGCAACCCATCAGTCGGAAAGCCAGGGGAGATTAAAAAGGGCAGTCTACTGCAATGCCGGTGTCATGTACGCGGATTGTTGAAGAAAGCGAAATATTTTAGCGCGATTTAATATATACATGATAATGTGCGTGAAAGGACTCTTTTGTTTTTCCCTTCTTTCCCTTCATTTGTGTTCGGTACTCACATGGCTTGCCTGCTGGCCCATGCGACTGGAAGGACAGGAAGAACGCTGAATGCGGAGGCTGTGCTGGTATTGTTATTGCTAAGGAGAGAACATATAAGAAAGAAGGAAGCAGCCAGGCCAGTGCTCCCGACCTGGTGGAAGGGGATCTAGAGTAAATACAAAAACGGGGGGAACGAGAAAGTCTAGCCGTAGGGTCTATTTAGGGTTAACTACCACTATCTCCAAACCCCAGCTACGGCTTCATACGAACGCAAGACTGGCCTTGTCTGCAAGCTCTTTTCTCATTTTCTGGATGTTGAGTGGACATTGCGTTTCTTGTATGTGCTTTTCTCCCCCCCTCCCCATCGGCCGTGTCTGGCTGTGCTTTTATTTGATATTTTGACTGTCCTTCTTCAGCCTCTGCACGTGCAATTTTGCAGCATTTCTATAGCTGATTTCATTTTGATCATCTCCCTGACAAGGCTGAGACTGAGATCATACACAAGACGGGGGATAGCCCTAAAAAAAGACAGGACCAAGATAGAGTCTCGCACTTCTCTCTGATCTTGACGGCACAGATTCAGGGCCCCCTTGGCCTTCTTCTCAGACTTCCAACCTTTTCAACCCACATCCTTACTATACCTACACCAATGTCTCATTTCCGTCCTAAGAGCCTCAATCCAATCTGCCTACAATAAACCGACGACGATACGAATTAAGACCAGCCCAGTCCAGGTCCCAGTCCAAGCCCAGACAAGCTCAAGCTCAAGCTCAAGCTTAGCCCAGCCAAAAAACGCACTGCGAGAAAACAAAAAGCACGAAAGAAAAAACGCACAAGCCGCTTACAAATATCCACAGCAGAAAACAAGAACCAAGCACGGCGAGGGGAGCACACGGCGAAGCCACGCTGCACTGCTCGCTGCTCTGAGGCACTTGGCTGCTTCATTACCGCTCTATCCAGCAGTTTATCTCCGATATTTTTGTCTATCCGTGTGTCTGGTCCATCTTTACTTTCTTTTCTGCGTCGCTGCTCCTCATACATCAAGCCGGGCCCTCGCTCGTTTTTTCTTTCCTTGGAGCGTCTTCTTCTTTCTTCCCTCTCTTTTCCTTTCTTCTTCCTTGCCTCTTTGTCCTCCTTCTTCTCCTTCTCGCAAAAAGCCAGGCCCTTGTTTTTGTCGTTCTCATATCCCCTCGCCTTTCCCTCTCCTGCCCTCTCCTTCCCTCTCCTCCCCTTCACCTATCGCCCCTCCCTTCCACCACCGCTGCCACAATGCTTCTCGGCTCGCTTCCTTCCCGGCTCGCTTTGGGATTATTAGCGCTCTCTTTCGCCCCTGCTTCCGCCCTTGCCTCCGGCACCTCATCCCCAATAGACCAGTCTTTGCCAGGCCTGTCGGCTAATCCTGCGGATAGCCTGCGACTTGCCGCCCGCATAGCGTCGCCTCTACTAGAGATCGATGGCCAGCCGAATCCTTCCATCGTGAAGCGTTATGAGTCTGAATTCGCCCTTGATGGTCTGCTGGATCGGAGCATTGTGGGTCGTGCCGAGCCCGTTTCTACAGTCGTTCCAAATAATGTACCACAGCGCCTGACACTAGATGTCAATGAGACCGTCATCATGATGTTTGAGCTGTCGGCTAACAACCCGACAAGCACTTCGCCTGCCTCGGCCACAGCTACCGGGTCTTTGTCAGGCCCGGCTTCTGCCACGGAATCAGCATCAGCTAATCTAGCTAAAAGAGAGGAGGATGGCCTTGATCTTGGCGAGGAGGAAGAAGACTATGATAAGCACTGGAGCCCCGAAGGCCTGCTTAAGAGAGCTACCGAGACGGTCTATATCTCTGCCAACACTTGCCTGCAGCCATCAGGAAACAATGACAACGTTACTGTCCCGCCGCCGCAGCTAACCATGTACATTTCTACGTCGCCCGAAAATACCAGCCCTGGCCCCAACAGCACCAATAATACTGAAGTGATACACTTCACCCAAGGTGCCCTCATGTACAATACTTCAACCTCGTCGTCGCTGTATTTCTCCATTGCCGCTCCTTCAAACCTGACCAACCACACTGGAAGCTGGCAGTTTGAAGTTGCTGTCTCTACCGATGGCTTCTACCACCGTTATGTGGCCACTGATCAGCGCCTGTTCTGGGTCGACAGTGATGCTGAGGCTGCCGTGCTGACTACGGGCAACCTGACTACGAGCAGCAATGCCTCGCTCGTGAACGAGATTATGGAGGGCACACCGCCTTATGTGCTGTTTGCTGATACTGCCGCTAATCTCGAGGGCTTGCGCTACTCATATTGCGGTCTGCAGACCTACGCTGCCTTTGCCTCAGAGCGCAACGACGAGGCGACCGATGACAACGTTGCCGTCATAATGACCCAGCGCAGCGGTGGTCATCCTAAGCAGCAGTTCTACATTGGCAATCTTGAAGCCAAGACAACCTACTACGGTATTCCCGTGCAAGTGGCTGATATTCCTGGCAATGCTACGCAGCAGTCTGCAAAGGTCAAGGCTTCACGCGATGTCACAGGAACAAGCGGTCGCATCGGAGGTGGCGGCGTGGTGTACGCGCGGACGTCTTTTAAGACGAAGGAAGGTGAGTTTTTCTGTTATTTTGACATGGTTAACCCATTGTTCATTCTTCTTGGAACCTTTCTCCCTAAGCTAACCTTTGGGGTTTTTCTTTCTTCCCATCTACTAGGAACTACTTGCCGTATTATTACTGGCCTTGAATTCTGCAGCGATACCGAGTATGCTGTTCCCTCTAACATCGACAAATACAGCATGCCTGAGCTCGCTAGTCTCTATGACGACTATGCAGCCGAGAAATATGAAATTTTCGAAAAGGCACTCGCCCAATCTGCCTGCGAAGCTAACCCCGCTGGTCGTTACTCTCTCGTCCGCACTTGTGATGACTGTCGCAAGGCCTACAAGCAATGGCTATGCTCTGTCGTTATCCCACGCTGCGAGGATTATGATTCAACCAACCTCGACAGCCACATCCGCAACGCAAACACTCCCTTCCCCAATGGCACTTCTCTGCCGGAGTCTGTTATTGATGGGCTATCCCAGCATCCGCTCGGCCCTGCCTTCATGTCGGCTCGTAACACCGATATCAACGACATTATCGAGCCTGGCCCCTACCGTGAGATCCTCCCCTGTGACGATCTGTGCTATGACATTGTCCAGAGCTGCCCTTCGGCTCTCGAGTTTGGCTGCCCTTTGCGCGGGTCGATTCAGTATGAAAGCAGCTATGCCCAGAAAAACAACAGCAAAGCCATTGCCTGCAACTTCCCCGGAGCACTGCATCAGGCTTCGCATGCCCCAGGCCAGCTGGCTGTGGGCACCGGGGCGTTGGCGATGGCCGTGGTGCTGGCTGTTGGAGCCATGCTGGCAATGTAAGCGGGTTCGCGGGCAGTACTGCTCGTTCTCTGCCCAGGCTTGGGCTTGGATTGACGCTGTTTTTTTGTTCTTATTTTGTTCTTGGTTAGACGGGGCTTCTTTTTTGGTTGTTACTTTTTGCCTGTTTTTGTTTTCTTTTGTGCCTGTCAGGTTGTTTTTGTTTTGTCTACAGCATTTCCCTCTTCTGCTCACTTGCGATGCGATGCGATGTGTGCATTTCCATTTTCGTTCTGCGGCATCTCCTGTTCTTTTTTTTTTATATATTCCAATTCGTAGCCCACCCTTCCCCCCTTTCTTGGCTTAGATTCTAGTTGTCTAGTCCTTTCTTGTTTTCGTCTTGGGAACTATCTACATTGATCTACTTTCTATTTGCTTATTTACTCCTTATGCCTATTGATTTAATTGTCTCTATCTTGCTCCTCTCCTACTCCGTATATCTTTTGTTTTCAAATGGACTTCTCATCTCTCCTGCCGATCTCTATTCTCATCCCACTGTGATGCTCCAAATAGGCACTTCCATAGATCGTCACGCCCAACCATCTCGCCAGCCCCACGACCTTTACTCATTAACTTGCCCAGCTGTGCATTCTGTAAAGCCTGCCGATTGGCCTCGTCTAGTCTTGCCCGACTCGTCTCCAAGGAACCGCCCCCTTTGCTGCTGCTTTCAGCCACCCCTGATGATATTGGAGGCATCTGTTGCAGCCGGCGTTTGACTGACAGCCTGTAGATGGACTCTTCGACTGTGCCATCAACTAGGTATAGCCAGACCGTTGTCTCGCTTGTCTGTCCGATCCGGTCGACACGGGCAATCGCCTGTAGCTCAAGTGCAGTATTGAGCAGCGGTTCGCACAGAAATACATGGCTAGCATTGACAAGATTGAGCCCTGAGCTATGGGCACGCGAGTGAAGTAGCAGCACTTCGGTGGCGGTATCAGTGCAGAATTGGTCGGTAGCATTGGGCTGGCCAAGGGTGGCATGGCCGATTCCAAAGGTTTTGAAGGCCCTGGAGAGGATGTCGAGGAAGCTGGTGTACGACGAGTAGACAATGGACTTGGAATATGGATCACTTTTGCGTAGCCAAATGATATGGCGAACAAGTGTGTCAATCTTGGTGGTATATGAGGGGCCATTAAGCGACACGCTTTTGATCTCTGCCAGCCTCCTCTCGTCAAAAGCCGAGTAAATAGCATCGGAACCAAAATTAGTAGTGCCCTCAGACGAACTCCTAGCATTGTTTTTATCCTTACTTTCGTCAATTTCACCTCTGGCAGTACCGCTATTATTAGTTTGTTCAGTATGAACTCCAAGTTGCTGTGGCCTTATGCTGTAGCTGTGGAGATCCCATTCTTCGAGGCGATGTTTGCACATGGGGCATTTCCGGTGGACTCGATACCACTGCATCAGACACTCCTTGCAGAATCGATGACCACAAGTCGTCATGATGCCCTTGATATGGGAGTTCTGGCAGATAGGGCATTCTGAATCTAGGGTATTGTTTTCAAAAATAGCCTTGTGGAGATGTTGCAAATATCGGAAATGGGCTTCACTCTGGCGAGCCCGCCTTTCCAGTACTTGTTCGTTTTGTGCGGCTGTGGCAAAGGCAAATTCGGAGGTAGATAACTCATAGCCAGAAACCTTGTCTGAGAAGGCTTGCATCTCACGGTAGAATTCAATACGCGCGTTCATGGTCGTTGTAAATAAGTCTAGCTCGGCAGACAGTTTAGAAGCCAGCTTTGACTGATCAATTGCGTCTTTGCTAAGCAGCTGGACGTTAGTCTTCGCAAAGAGAATCTCAGTCTCTCGGCGTATAGAGGTGGGTGCCATTCCGTTGGCGAGGCTCCGCAGTTCAGAAATAGCACCCTTGAGAGACCCGTCCATAGCAGACAGCTTGAGTCGGTCGCGAGTAGCCATAAGATCAAGAAACAGAAGGGGCTCTGGGCCTTCGTTGTCAAGGGCCCGCTTCTTGGCGGAGTCAATCTCTCTCTGCACCAGCATATTGGAACCGCCGGTGATGGCATCCTCCCGGTCAGCAATCAGTGTGCGTAATATCATGATATATACTGAAATTTGATCTTGAACTTTGGCTGACTCGCTGAAATCATCGCCGGTGTTATCCTCATCACCGTCAATCAGAGGAACCAGCAGCAACTTGGCTGCAGCCTCGCGCCATTGCATTAAATACGACTTCTGTGTGTTGAGGGCTTCAAATAGTAATTTCACCTGCGTGGAAACTTTTCGAGTCTCAATTCCAGCAGCTTCTGGAGAAGTCAGGTCGCCCACCTGTGTGAACTGTTCTTGGTCGAGATTTTGGCGAACCTCTTCCATAAGTTTAACCGCCTTGTTGCGCTGCCCATGAAGAATCTCTCGTCTAACTATCTTGGCTTGCTGATACAAGGCGTCTTCCCGGTATCCCCATGCTGCAAAGGGCTCACCGGTCTTTTGCTTGATTTCTTTGATTTGAAAACAGGCGCTGGCGCAAAGGAAGACAGCTTTGTGATAGGTTTCGAGGAATGTACGGAGAGTGCGACGGGCTTCAGCAACATAAGAGCCCCCGGTACCGCTTTCCTCGTCATCAGAATTTCCGTCTAGCTCTTCTAGAATTACAGCTGTGGACTTTGCTTTCAGAGCTCTGGCGAGCTTGTCTTTAAAGTATTGGATCATGACTTCGAGCTCTTTCTTGGCGTGTTCCCAAATATCAAGTGCATTTTTAGGCTCCTTAATGGCTTCAAACATTTGTCCGCGGATAAGACGCATAGACAAGTATTGGCGTTGTTCCTGTAATCGCGCTTTGTCACTAGCATCCAGCATTGATTCAAGCACATCTTGGATGGTTTCTGCGTTTCTGAGCCGCGTAGTTGGGTGACGCCCTGTAATTACTTGGGGGTGTAGAGCAGCTTGGCGCAAGGTGTGTAGCCATTTGCGCATGTTTTCCTCATGCTTGTTAAGATCCCAGTCATTGTACAAGGGCGCGCCTGTGATGCTGAGTTCACAAGCTTCGGCCATCTCTTTGACAAGTCCCTGATAGTACTGTTCTTCCACCGTTGTAAACGGCATGGTGATGACGTAGCGGCGCTGCGGAGGGAGATTGATTTCATGGGCGATCTGAGATTTGGTGTGTCGTAGGCAGATTTTGCGAATTAACGCTTTGAATGCATTCAGATGCACAGAAATGAGGGAGTCCCAGAATGGCGAATGAAAGGAATACGGAGCTACGTTAGTAAACTTTAGAAGTCCTAGGAGATCCCTCGTTTGATTCACGACTGGTGTTCCCGTCACGCCCCACGAAAGTCTACGGGGAATGGCCTGGGCCACCTCGGCAGCCGCTGAATAACCGTTTTCAACGATCTGCGCCTCATCAAGACATAGGCGCCACCAGTGAAGCCGTACCAATGGTGATTTTGATGTTGTGTACCTTTTATTGTAGCGAAATAAGCGTTCATGAGCATCGTAAATGAAATGTAGCTCCCTGGACAAAGTGTGGTACGTGGCGATGACTACGTCATGATCAGCAAGGAATGCGTTTTGCTGTTTTTCATTTCCAGCTCTGGAGATATCAAAAGAATTGTAAAGAGTAGTCTTGAGCAGCGGCGCATGTTTTTGAAACTCTGACAACCACTGTCCCTTAAGCGATTCGGGGCAGACAATCAACGTGGCTCTGGTAGGCTGGCAAGGCCGGGGATTAGCCTTGGCTTCAGCCTTAGCCTCGGTCATGTTGCGCTGGTGTACCAGAATAAGACTGATAATCTCCAGCGTCTTGCCGAGACCCATTTCCTCGGCTAAGATGCCGCCCTGAGCTAAACTATCAGCGGATTTCCACTGGCTAAGGTCACACGTGACGAGCTGCATTACGTCGCTAACGTGGCATTCGTTTCCGTCAGCGTCCCGGACAGCACGGAACAAATCAAGAAGTGCCGACTGAGATTTTGTAGTAGGCAAAAGTTGATCACCGTCCCAAGCCACGCCTTCACGGGATAGCAGCCATTTCAGAGTCCGTTTTTGGTAGCCATAAAGCGTCGAAGCAAGGCCGGGAATGTGAATGTCTTGGGCGCTTTCGTCATTCGGATCCGGAGAGAATGTCGCCTCATAGAACTGCGATGGAGTAAAGCTCTGCTTTGGAGGGCTCGGGATATTTTCAAGGATCTTGGTAATATCAGGCATCGAGGCCTGACCATTTTGGGAAGATTCATCAGTGCACTTGGAAGCAAAAGATGGGTGGAGATCTTCATGTTCGGCAGCGGGAAATGCAGCATGGATGAGTTTCCGAGTAGCAATTCTTTCGTTGCTATTCCGCATTGGCAGCCACGGAGAGCAAGTAGAGTTCCAGCGTATTTCGAGTTCAAGCTTCAGGGTGACTTTGCCAGGGGTAAAAGACACGGCGAGGTTGATAATGGGAATGATGGCCCCGGGGCTATCAGCGGACAAGCGTCTGGTCGCGAGACCATGACTAGCTGCTAGGATTTCCTCAATGTGTTCATCAGGGCTAAGCTCAATACAAAATGGCTCTAAACTGGTACTGGTTTTGGCTGCCAGAGAAACAGCAACGGCAGGATATTCGCGCGCTAGGGACGGCTCTGCTTCGACTAGTGTGCTGTACTGCGGATGGCCAACAGAAACCTTGGCAATTTTTTGATGGTACTTGAGCTTGAGAAGCTGCTTTGCGTTATCAAGACGAAAGTCATTGCTTGGTGTATGTCTGTCAATGAATTTCCGAGAAATAGCGGCGTCCTTTCGGAGTGCGACAATGTATGGGATAGCTGGAGCATCACCGCCAGCTCTGGGTCTTTTTTGGGAGTCCAGATATTCAGCCTCTGGTGATAGGCACCGACCCGGGGCCTGGGATGAGGAGCGGTCATGGACGGGAGACTTTCCAAGCGAAGCTAGCTGCTGCAAGCCTGTCAAAACGCCAGCATCGAAAGGATCTGTTATGAAAGAGATGTCAGTACATGGACGTAATTTATAGACAGAAAGAATGACGACTCGCTATTTAAGACACAATGGACAAGGTTGTAGCATTGAATGGCGTGGGCCCTTTGATTAGCCTTAGATTTGGAGGGTTTAGGAGGCATTGAAGCAGTGGTGCAGATAACAATAGCAACGCTTTGACAGTGAATAGCAGACTGCTTATAAAGAAGGGCAAATCAAGACGGCATGGCGATATTCATAGGGGGAAAGCACAGCCAAAGAGGCGGATAGAAGCTGAAGAAGCAAGGCCAGTACGTGCAGAGGGACGAAAAGAAGGGAAGATGAATGAGGAGCAAGAAGGCAGGCAGGCAGACAGGCAGACAGTCTAGGCAAAACTGAGGCTAAAGTGATGAAGGAGACCTGGAAAAGGAAGGTACGATAAGCTGTAAGATTCTAATATGTTCTTAAAACAAGCTCATGGAAAAGCTTATTATTACTTCCCAAAGGATCTAGTTTCAGCCAGCCAGCAGACAGCGGCAGTAAACCTGATCCCGAGCAAGCTAGTGGTGTGTTACAGCTAGGCTAGATGGCGTTTCTCCTAGTATTTATTTACAAAACTTTGAGCATCAGATCGTCCTGTATGCAGCGGCTTGAGTAACATGGCACACAGCCTGATGTAGTGATCATGCAGGCAGGACATGAGTGGAGCTTTCTAAGGTATTTAGCCGGTATTTAGCCTGGATTCTCAAGGAGCCAAAAATCCTGACCCGGTCTTATCGCCACGTGACTACCAATCTTTAGACGAACTGGGTTTTCTGTGTGAAGTGAAGGCTACTTGAAGCTCGAGGTACTGAGCTGCTTGACGATCAATGCTACGGCCAGAAAACTTGATCTTTCTTGCTTCCCAATCGTCCCAACTCCAACAGGTTGAAATTCCCAGGCAGCTCGGCAATCACATATAGTATATCCAGTAGTCTGACAGTACAAACCCGTCTCCAATTGGTGTATAAAACCCCGCCCTCCAGCTTCTACCACTTGGTGTAAGACTCCTGATGTGTCACTACGTGTAGACTGTACTATTATAGCTAACCCACACTTCTTAAAGCGCCACTGCTATCCTCCATCACTGGGCCACTTATAAGCACATCTTTCTTCGCTGCCATGGCCAGTCTCCGTCTACCGCGCTTCTTCGCCTCGGCGTCCTTCCGGCCTGTCCCCGTTTCTATCCCGGCATCGGTCCACATCGCGCCTGCTACAGTGCGGCGGCTGCACGCCTCGCGAGCCTGCTATGATACCCCCCCAGCACTGGAAGTCTCACCATCAGCCCTAAGATCCTCACCCCGTGTGCCTGCGCCAATTCCCCTTATCCCTGACGTACCGACCTTCTTGCGTGTCATCGGTCGTGACCTGGTCCAGTATGCCGACAAGTTCCCTTCATGGGAGGCTCTGTTTACGCTTTCGTCTGAGCAGCTGCGCGAACTGGGTATTGAGCCCGCACGTTCGCGCAAGTATCTGCTGCAATGGCTGCAGCGCTACCGTAATGGAGAGCTGGGCCCCGGCGGCGACTTCAAGTATGTTGAGGATGGCAAGGCTACGCTAGTTGTGGATCATGACCTAGGAACCGATGTCAAAAAGGTTGTCAATGTGCCGTATGGCAAGACCATTGAAGAGGCTGGTGCCGAAAAGGTTCGTGTTAGGGGCTATTCTGTCAAGGGCGCCCAGACTATTTCTGGCCCGTACGCTCTTCCATCCGGTCGAGAGACAGCCACAATGACCGTAGTGGACAGAATGTGGGAGTTTCGTCAGGGCCAGAAGGTTGATGGTGGCGAGCGGCGTAAAACGGAGATTCGCTTCAAGAGGCGCATTGCTGAGAGAAAAGCCCGCCGCGAAGCTGAGGAAGGCCGCTAGAAGAGTTCAAGAGGGCTTCTTTCTGGTGCCGGCCGCTTGTTTGTTCTTTTCCATGCGGTATATGTCCCGCTTAACCCTATCCTACGCATATTTGTCTTGCTACTGCTTCCCCTGCATACACACCCGACTTTGTTCCATCACCGTGCCACCACGATCTACCCGCCCATTCCGTGCTTTCGCACGCCTCCCCACCTTCCTCTATTCCCCTATGCCTCTGGAATTGCTTTTCCGGTAGCCTGCCAAGACTCCGCGCTTCTTAGCTATCCTCTTTCTGGAAGTCTCTTTGCCACGGGCCTGTACCTTTATGTTTTTCTGTTTATTTATTTATATTTCTGTCTCACACCGCTGCATACAGCCAGCCCTTAAGACAGTGTACAATACTATCAATCGGTGAATATGGTGTACTTGTGGTGAATATCGTCTACTTGTGATGAATTTGATTTGATTTGAATATATATAACGTCTACTGGAATCACTAAGATCAAACGACGCCGGATAGGTTACCGGACAAAATTAACCCTCCGTAAGGCTGACCACAGATTTCGGGCGAGAGAAGCACGTTACTTGTGATGAATATTGTATACTTGTGGTAAATATCGCCTGCTTGGTCTAAACATCGTCTACTTGTGCTAAACATCTTCTATTTAGCCTAAGTACCGCCTACTTGTGCCAAGTATCGTTTATCTATGGTAAATATCGTCTACTTGTGCTAAGCATCCTCTACTTTATGCATCATAGTTCCGGATTGGTCGGCAAAGGGATAAATTAACACAATATGTTGTGCGCCAAGCATACTGTAGAGCAAACCTTATTTCCAATGATTAGTAGAAAATTTCACGTTCTGGTCTTTTCTAATTTGGCCCAGAACAGGAGAGGCACGGTACTGGTACTGTATTTTCCGATGTCGGACGAGTCGGATAAATGACCCCCGACCAGCTTCGGTAAATTCACGATGGAGCTTTCGGACGAAGGACAACGTCCTTGTAGTAGATATAGAGCAGGGAACCAAACTGCCGTATTCTGACCCGTTGTTTCATCGCTGTCAAGGAGCCGGAAGCTAAAAAAAAAAGAAAAAGAAGAAAAAATAAACAGCACATGCTAGCAGAAGCGTGGCGAAGGAGACAGGCGCTGGCAGTTCTGCGGTCGGTGACAACAGAGAGGGTCGAAGGCTGAGGCTGTCTGTCATTGTGGTTGGCTCTTTCTAACACCTGCTATTTGATTTGAATACATCGAACGTCTACTGAGCTGGGTAGTTCTGTCAGCCCTCTGAGTCCATGGGGTGATCACATCACTGAATCGGATCTTTCCATGTTGTCTTGATCGGATGCTTCTTACACCGATTGAAGCAACCGAATTTAAGCGCGAGCCAGGCGAGAACAAGGCAGGGGTCACGAAGAAGGGCGAGTGCCAATGACAATGACAATGACACGAAGACACGCCGTTCTAGACAGACGCCCACCCCACCCTGCCGTAGGCATAGTGTTAAAGTTTCGTTATCTTGTGTCGGATCTGATCTTTTTATCTTGGCACGTAGTATGTTGGAGAGACCCCGTCATTAGCTATACAAGCCATTCATGAATATAGTGTTTCATGCTCACTGTGCTGTGCGATCGTAAGCTAATTTCCTAGGCCCTTGCTGCAATTTGCTCCGTTACGTGCGTTAAATCCATGAGATGGGACAGGAGCCTGACTGGGGTCTGTAAACTTTCACAGCCAGATTCAACAAAGACAGCTGCTGTGCTTATTTTTTTACTCACTTTTTGTACCACCCGAAGATGGAAGCCGACAACGTTTCTCATCCGAATTATGCGACCAGTTGCATGCATGCTTTACTCGTTTGAGAGCGCTTGAGTTCTCAAGGATGACAGCATGCTGGCACGGGCGCGCAAGCACAGGGAGGACCATTTGGCTGTAGAGTGTATTAATTAAGTACTAATTGTTCTTTCTACGGTGTTTTGCCCCCGAACAGCGCGGCACCCCAATTGCCCCTGTTTGGCCTGGTGTTACACGCGCTTAGAGCGAGCGTCTGGACGGACTGGTACTCGTAGTTTGCGTCTGTGGAAAGAAACACAGTAGAAGATTTTATGAACAGGGCAAACCCCCAAATGCGCCAAAAAGGGGGGGGGGGGGGCAAAACGACAGCTCAGATTTACTCTGAGGCTTCAGCCCAGGGTCAAAGCCCTTCTATAAAGTGGAGTCGACGGGCAACTCTCCCTCCTACAACCCTCGGGGGGG
>MKGM01000115.1:42979-67039 GCA_002018265.1 Ceratocystis harringtonii | reverse complement strand
CAGCTAGAGCGTAGTTAGATACTATTGTTCAGTATTTAATTGTACAATGCCGATGATTCTATTAATTATCTTTTCCGCTGGCAAGCGGTCATTGCTATCACATAATATATTGTTGAGAAACCTTTCACGGGAGTTCCGGATGATGCTCGGGTAAACCGATAAGATAGGACTCTTATCGGGAAAAATGGGCTAATAAATATGAAAAGAGGAGTACCCTTATTTTCATCATGTTAGAAATATTTTAATTTAAGGACCAATTTCTACATATATAGTCCATGCATGTCACGTGACCTGGGGATCGGGCGTGTGTATGAGTCTAGGATCTAGGGTCTATGGGTCACGTGTCGATGGCATCCTTTGTGTCAGTCATGTCCGTTGCTGCCGCCACGCGACAAATACTAACTCTATCAACAACAGATACTTGACCCGCGTCACTGACACTGGGGCAAACACAGACACTGTTTGCCACGAGGGTGACTTTATTGAGGGTAGCATAGTCAATTGCAAAACTCATGCAATGACTAGAAAGGGTTCAAAGGTAGTACATGAGAAAGGTGCTGTGATCATATGCATACCTGAGTTTGACTTCAAAGTCACTGCATATTACGTGCAACTGATCTTCAGAACAACCCTGCGCTTCCCGAAGACTGTTTGATCCGCATGGCTATTGCTAGTAAAATCCAAGTCCCCAAGAGCGAGGAGGTCCAGAAAGCCAAGCATCAACAGCCAGATAGCATAGTGTTTCGTCCCTCTGGCTCTCCTATTGTACCTTCCAACATTCCATACAAACTTCGGTTCTTTTCGTCTGCTTTAGCTCAGACATAACATTATATGATCATGTCTGGCCTAGAGTATGGCTACCTTGCGACAGGAGAAACCCTGACATTGCTTCGAATCCGGGTTATTATGCATTCAACTCTTCAGCTAATGGGAACTAGGAGAGAGAAGATACCAGCTCGGCGCTAACGCCCAGAGCTCCCTCTCCAATTCTACTACATATCGGGAGACATGTGCAGCCCTTTACACGGCACTTCTGCGGTGCTAAATTTAGCAGACAGCGGCTGCTGCCCGAGGAGTCTTTAACTAAACGCCCCTGGCCAAGGCTTGCTCAAACTCTTTGGAGAAACTCCTACTCGGAGAACTTGGCTCCAGCAGGATAGAGGTCTAGCCCAGAGTAGGACGGACGCAACCGTCCAGTTCGAAACAAACCCAGCGCAGGTTTAGCCCGACAGCAACTCAGTTCCAAACCTAGAAGTGGAAATGGTTGTGTCTAGATTATGTGTTTCAAAGAGCCTGGTTTGGTGTTACTCCCTTCCCAGGCACCCACCCTTCCACCACCTTATGAATCAGGCTAAGGACGATGGACCCGAAGATCTTGTCAAGGATGGAGACGAAAGCATGGCAAAGGATGAGAAGATAACCATTTTTTTTTTGGTAGAAGCTAGTAGGCCATGATGAATCGCAAGCTGTGGGATATTTGTCGGCTTTTGCGTAATTGATAAGCCTCTTTTGTATGAGAGTTCACAGCCCACGAGTCAGCCCAAGACTAGACAAGGATCACGGATAGAGGAAGGATGGGGGGCGAAAAGAAAGACAGGCAGTGAAATAGCTGTCAAGGCAGGTACTTGAAAGACACCGTAGGCCCTAAATTACAGTGGGTGCGTTCCGAGTAGGGCAACTAGGCTCTACTGTACTGTGTTGTACTGTACTGTACATTCGTTCTCTTTCCATCTAATTCGGCAAGATTCTACAGAAATGCAGACTTTTTTTCCTGTTGTTTCTTTTCAGCTTCCTCTTGTGTGTCTCGTTAGTCCTTCATTCTTCTTACTCCCCCCCTGCGTTATATCACGTCCACTAAAGTCACATTCATTCACAGCCTCCAACATCCGTCACAAGCTTTTTTTCTACTTTCTTTTTGTCGGCGTCGCTAGTGCAACAACCCTAGCATGTAAACCCCAAAGGGACCCTCCATCCTTCCTTAACAATGACGACCATCCATACGACAATGACCGACCAGGCTACAGTTTCTACGCTAAACACGACACGGCTACCTGGCAGAGCCTCCTCTAGTACTGCTCGCTATGCCCCGCTGGGGCATGCGTTGCTCTTCTTTCTTTCTGGCACTCGCTGGCTGGCTGGCTTCCCTTGGTCTTGCATTGCCTCCATAAACAAAGCCCCTCGGCTTGGAAATCCTTTCGTGGCAAGCTAGAAAGGGGATTCCTTCTGTAAGAAGAGAAGAGAAGAGAGACAAGAACATCCATCTCATATGCTGGATGAAGGGGAGCAGCTGTCCTTGTTCGCTTTGGCTGGCTATGCCCTTACGAGCTAGGATTCGGCCTGAAGAAAGAACTTTCCTGTACTGTACTTGCTGGCGGCTAGGGGGCTTTTCGTTTGAATTAGATAAACCAGTCTAAAGAAAAAAACCTGGCATCCGCAGAGTCCGCTCTGCCTTGTTGCTACAATATTAAATCCAGCATAGGTAGGTCCTGTTTCCCTGGGGCTGGGCGGGCTGGGTTGGCAGACAGGGCAAACAAGCGAACGGAAACAAAGAATCGCTCTTATTTCTACGTTGTTTTTCCTCTTTTGAGACCTCGTGTTTGTGATCCATTTCTTTTTCTTCCTCCTTTCATTCTGACTGCCTCATTGATTCCGGGCTGGTTTCTTGTGAACACGACAACGCAAACAAGAAAAGACTGCCAAAAACACACTGACAAGTTCCGCCTTGATCATCTCTCTACACGCCATTATCCGAATTTTCCTATCCTGATTATCCGACTTAATCCAACCACATAGATCGCAGACATAAACATATATAGCCTCTGACCCGGGTCTGCTGTGCTTTCATATCCGTCTTTGCTTCTCTTGCTCTGCCCGTCATGGCACTCAACATCGACGAAAACAACGTGCCTAGGTTCAAGCTTATGTTGCACATTTTTCAGATCATCTGTGTCTTTATTGCCTGGATCTGCGAGATTGTTGTTTTCAAAAATGCTAAGATAACCGGTAATAATGGCTGGGTCTTCGGCCTGGTACGTCTATCTCTGTATTCCGGCTCCTTGATTCCGTCTCCCTCCTTCTTATATCTCCTATGCTTTTGCTTTCGTGTATTTCTCGTGGCGTCCAAGCTTTCTCAGCTTGCTGGGTTTCCTAGCCGCTTTCCGTCCTGTTCGTTTATGACGCGGCTTTATTTATTGTATAGCAGTGACAATCACAGAAACCTGAGCAAGCTTGGACTCACCCACATATGCACTTCACGTACCTGTCAAATCTTGCCATACTGAGTACTAATGCAAGTCTCTACTACCTTCTAGTGCTTTATGTCCATCCCCGCCTGGATCTACCTCGTTATGACCCCCCGTTTCGACAAGACTCGTCGCTTCGCCGAACCCCATGCAATGCTGACACTCGACGTCGTTTTCACTATTCTGTGGCTATCCGCCTTTGCCGCCCAGGCGGCCTACAACTCGTACGGAAAGTGCAAGGGCGCATGCGGTGCGTCCAAGGCAATCGTTGGTCTGGGTGTGCTGACTTGGTAAGTCTACTACTACTATCCCCCCGCTAGCATGTTCTTACTAGTGGTGCATACTGCTTTTCCAATCACTATTTGATCTCGTACTGACCAGAAACAAAGCCTCTCGTGGATTCCCTGCATCATCCTTAGCATGTACACCCTGCAGTACTACAACAACAACAGCAACTATCTTCCCGGATACGAGCAGAAGCGCCGCTTTGGAGACTCATCTATTGACCCTGACAAGGCTGCTTTCTCCATGAACGCCCACGATGAGGATGCATATACCTCTCTCAACGATGACGACCGCGATCCTGGCCGTAGTGATGAATACGCCAGCGGTGCGTATGGCGGCAACACCACCTACGATCCATCTCGGTTAGAGCTCTACGATGAAGGCGACAGCCACGTTACCGGCATAACCAGCACACAAAACGGCGGTGGCTACGGTAGCTATGGCGGTAGTGGTAATGGCGGACGATCCCCAGTACCAATCTTTGACAGCAATACAGAATACACCGGCACGATGAATAGCAGATATGGCGCCAGTCCTGTGCATGATGAAGGCCCCCACAACTTGTACGCGGACCACAGCGCTATTAGCGGCATGTCAGGCGGTGGTGGCCATCATGATGGATCGGCACCATATGGGCCCGACGACATCTCAGCCGCTCGCTTCCCAACCGGAAATTATGACCGTATGGCGTAATGTGATGAGCAAGAGAATATGTCTCGGTGGTTGAAGTCACTCTTGGTGACAGTGACTGGCGTTTCTTGAAGTGTTGAGAGACGTCATCTGTCTCTTGGACCATCGGTGCGTTTTTGTTTCTGTTTTTATTATATTCCTGCCTTGTATTTCCGTGTTTTCTTGATGTATTGTACTGTTTATTCTAACGAATTATTTCTTTTTGTTATTGGGTTGTCTTGGACGTTTGTTTAGGGGTCTTTCTTTTTCATAGAGGGAGCACGAGGGAAGGATGAGTGAGAATGCGAGTAACTAAAGAGATGAAATAATCTTTTTTGGATAGCAATTAGCATGAATATAAACAAGTAACAACGATATCAAGAGAGGAGGCCTAGTAACTGAGTGTTTGTGAACTGCAACGTACTGACTGACTGAATGAATTAATAAAACAGAACAAACCCTAGACCCTAAAGAGATGTGTATGCATGCCCCATGTGCTCTTCTGCACTTGAATTCCCTTCCTTTTTTGGTTTTGCGCTGCAGGCAAGACGCACGCAACATGATTATTCGCTGTCATGGCCCCCTTTGTTCCTTTAAACACCGTGGTTTTCTCTCTGCGAGCCTATGATCGCTCCTTCTCGGCCTGTGCCTTGCGCCAGCGCTTTAACCGCTTGGTCAAATCACCTACTGTTTGCTGGAATGGGTTCAGCTTGCGGTCCCAGGCCATGGCACGTACATCATCGCCATGCTTGGCAACTAGACGATCTAGCCATTCACTCTCCTGCTCACTCTGGAAGCGTGTCTGCTTGGCAACTGGCAGCCGGCTTTGGCGCACAAGTGCTTTTACAACCTCGTTGTCGTTCTCATTGTCGCTTATTCCAGCCCAGTCCTCCCAGGTAGAAGCAGCGGTAGAGGGGTTGGTGGTTGTAGTATGAGTGGAGGTGTTGTTGTCATTGTCAGAGTCACTGTCGTATGCCGCTAGCGGGTCATTGAGCGGCTTGAACCCTTGTGTGTCGGGAGATGGGCCCGACGAAATTACGCGGATGATGCGGCCATCGGCATCACGCTCAACACGGGCTTCGCGGATGACGGGGGTGCCAGAGGCGGCACCGCCTGGTGCAGAAGATAGACCAGGCGTGCTAGGAATCTTGGGCTTAGGAACGGCATTTGTCGCTTCGGCAACAGTGACTTCGACACCGCCAGTGGGGGCCTGCAAGCGAGCAGCAATTCCAAGGCGACGATAGTTTTGGCTAAGGGTCTGTTTTTTGTCCCTAGAGGGGGGGGGGTGTAGAGGAAGTAGGGGAGGATGTTAGTATAGAACATGAGTGGATGTGACAGATAGGGGAAATATACCAGTTCTTCGCAATAACGCTGTTGCCCATAGGGTTTAACGCCTTCTTGCGGCTGTTGGGCACAACTACTTTGGGTCTGGAAGACCTGTTTTTGCGCTTCTGGAGTTCTCGACCCATGATGGAGAAAGGATCGGCGGGTGATTAATTGTGCGTGATAATTGTGTGAGTGGCGGTGATGAGAGTTAGGGCTGCCTTGAATAGAGCGCTAAGAAGGAAAAAGAGAAAGAAGCTATGAAGAGGCTAGCTAGGAGATAGATGTGTCGACTTGAATTGAGCGGAGATGATGATAGTGGTGGTTGCTTGAGACCGTCAAGGTAAGGCCGGCCAGAAATTTTGAAAATGCTTATCTTATCGGTAATCCTGCAGGCTGGCAGCTGAGGGTCATGCAGGGCCAGGTGGCGGGGATGCTGGCAGTCACCTGGCACAAAGACACCTTGCAGCTTAGCTTCGACTGTCTACCAAACAGCAAATATTCTTGTTTCAGGTGGTGGATGCCTGGAGGCACGGCTTATTTAAGGCCTATGTTGGCCCTATAAATGCTGCGAGTACACTGTAGCTATGGCATATCCAGGGAGTTTTTCAGCGCTATTCACACAGGCCAAGCTGTCATGAAGGCAGCGACAGACACAAAGTCGAAATTATCACGAGCACAATTTTTGTGCCTCGTTTTCTCTCTTTCATTAAGGTCAATTTTGCAGCAACAAACCCAATCGTCATTTTTTGTCTTCCTTTTTGCTCATTTTCGTTTCTTCATGGCTTTTTAATCTTCTTATACAGCGTCTCTTGATTAGCCCGTAGACAAAGCCTTGTTATTGATGTTGTTGCTCTGAGTTGAAGCCGGTCAGCCTTGAGCAAATAAGAAGACAACAACACATTGGCTGTTGCATTTCAACTCTAGTTTGAGACTCGCCCACTATCCTTTGAACTGCTAGAGAAAGAGAAATAGAGACACAGAGACACAGAGACATAGCAACACAGCGAAACAGCGAAACAACGAAACAGCGACGCAGCGACACAGCGACTACTCTTGCCATAGCCATGTCTTCTTCATGGCATCCAGCTTTTATGCCTAGCGCCACCCATGCTGGTACTTCAACGCCTGAAGCAGCTCCGGCTGAGAATCCTGGTGCTTCGGTGTCTGGGGCTGCAACTTTGCAAGAACCTGCTGAGATTCTAGCTGCGTCTTCAGAGCTCAGTGGAGCTTTAGCCGGGTCTAAACAGCAGCAATCTCAACAGTCACCATCACAAGCGGCACTAGAATTAGAATCAACATCGGCATCAACACCAACGTCAGCAGAAGCTGACTCTCAATCGAATGCGGCTCCCGAGTCTACCACTACACCCATTGCTGCATCTGCCAAGTACGGCTGCAAGGGTGATTCCGACGCCGAAGCCGCCGCCGAAGCCGCCGAAGCCCGTGACTATGTTGATCCTACCGATCCTTCCCCCGTCATATCTCCTCACTTCGTCGAGCCTAAGGCCGGTCACTGGAGCAGCATGTCTTTTGCTCGCACGGCTCAGGAAGTCAACTTTGATGATGATGATGGTGGCGAGTGGGGCTTACAGCGCACTGCCACAGACCCCTTCCGCTTCATGGCTCCTAATGAACGCTCCAACTCATTCCCCGCTGTGCCACCATCTACTCATCACAGTCGGCAGGCATCGGAGGCCCAGCCCATGCCCGACGCTGCTACAGCTGCCCTGTCTTCTGTTCCGGCCGGAGCTGATGATGACCACTTTGATACTCCGCACGGGGCACATCATGCATTGACCCAGCATCCATTTGATGGTGCCGATGGAGATGACGATGGCGAAAACGCCTGGGATTTGAAGCCCGTAGATGAGGATATTCTTGGCGGTGCTGTTGCTGACGGCTATCATGATGACGGCTTTGGTGCCGGCTCACGCTTTGAGGAAGGAGTACCTTTGATAGCGCAAGCTGAACAAGAAAGATCACCAGCTGTTGCTAGCAATGACAGTGTCTTTGTTGCTGATGAGCCTGATGCTGACGATGACGACTTTTTCTCCCGTGTGGCAGCTGTTAATTCTACGACTGAGGCTTCTAGTACCGAAAACTGCGTTGAAAACACTGCTTCTCTTATCTCTCATCCTCCTACCCTGGAGCGAAAATCTACCATCCAGGCCATGGGGTCACTCAATATGCCTCAAGAGACGGCAGTTATCACGCCCCTGGAGAGTATGGCAGAGGAGTCTGGAAGCTCACCAGGAATACAATCAGAAGAGGCCGAAAATACTCCAGAGATGCAGTCTGAGAAGGCTGAAATTGTCCCTCAGACACAAACGGCTATTGAGAGCACAAGTGGCCCTGAAAAGGCGTTTGCTGACGACAGTGACGCAGTAGCAGATGAAAGTGGCTTCTTTGACCAGATTTCTCAACAAGCCGCTGCTACCCCTGCTACCCCTGCTGCTGACCCTGCCCCTAGTCTTGAGGCTAAGTGGGATCAAGCATTTGCTGATGACGATGACGATGTTGACTTTCTTGACGGCCAGGCCCCTGAAGTTGATGTGGATGGCTTCCTTAGCAGTGACGATGGTAGCCTTCTTGAGGATGATGACGATAATGTTGATGCTCTAGCGGCTCAAACTGCTGCTTTGAATATAGGTGTTCCGGCCTCGGATGCTATTCAAACCGCCTCTTCAACGCAGGCCATTTTACCTGCTAACTCCAATTCATACCTCCCTTCCAAGACTGCCCCCCACCAGCATCTAGATCCAACAGCCGGAGTTGCTTCAAATCCATACGCTCCGGTTATTGCTAATCCGGCCACCACAGCCTCTACGTACAACACAATGCCACCTCCAGCTAGGCCTGAATTCCAAAAGGTGGCCAGCTTCGCCGATAAGTCCAAGAGCGGATACACTTCTCCATATGATCTTCCAATTGACGTTAAGCCTCGTAGACGCCCAAGTACTCAGACTGTTGCGCGTCCGGGTCCTGCGTCAGCTGTCCTGCCTTCGAGTAGCCAGTACTTGCCAGGGGCAGGTCAAGCTGTGCCGCCCTCTAGTAGTCCATACCCACATGAAACTACTCCTACTGGCCCTTACGCTCCTGCCGGCCCCCTTTCTACCCAGCAAACCCACGCTGTGCCCCCTCGTAGTTCCAGCTTTTCTTCGTCAGCATATTCTCCCGTTCCTCCTGCAGCCCCTGCTCATAGCACGGCATTGAGCCCTCCTGGATCCCGTGATGCATCGTCTATGGCTCCACCTCCAGTCCCAGGCTCTGGCCCGCCATTGGCGCGGCCTTCCCCCAAGTCAAAGGGCAGCGGCTTCTTTGAAGATCTTCCTATTGTGGCTAAGCCTCGTTCGGGGCTAAGAGCGCCTGGTGCGTGTGCTGCATCTCCTGGTGTCGTTGTGCCTCCTGCTGGTGGGCCTGGGGCTTCTGGAGCTGCCGGTGGCTATTTTCCTGTACAACCGTCGCCCCTGGGACCGGCTGCAGTTCCTCAGGCTGGCTCCTATCCACAAATGGTGCCCCCTCCTGTTCAACCTCCTGTGGCCCAGCCTTCCTTGGCCCAGACCACTTCTGCCCTTGGCCTTGTTTCCCCTAACCACGTAAACCCTTATTCTCCTTCGCCTACTACGGCCGCTGGAGGAGCAGTGGTTGCACCTCCGTCAAGATATTCGCCTGCTCCTTCAGCTGCTGCTCCACCCACTGGTCAACACCCAGCCTCCGCTCCTCCTACCTCCGGTCCACCTCCGGCACTTGTAAACCGCTATAGTCCTGCTCCCCCAACCTCTCGCCCTACCTCGTCATATGTCCCAGCTGTTCCAAACCCTGCCTTGCCACACCAGCCACGGACATCCAGTCCATTAGCATACATGGAGGTACCTGGAAACGAGGGCCAAGGCCATCACCCAACCCCAGAACGTCGGAGTTCACACAGCTCTCAATATGAATATAAACAGACACGTGTGCCGTCTTTGCCACCTACCCGCGAGGTTGACGAGGACAATAGCCAGCCCCGTGAATCTGTAGCCGCGCCGTTAAGGAACCCTAGCCATGACTCCTGCTACAGTCCGGCCTCTGCTTCGGCGATACCAGCATCTTTGCCCTCCCGGTCTACTCCACCGCCGGCTCAGAGCCATGTACCGCTTCATCCTTCAGCTCAGTCGACTCTTTCGCCTCCAAAACGTACAAATGCCAACTACGCCCCTAATCTGTCTTCATCCCCACGCAAGACCTATGCTCCTAATTCCGGCGCTTCTGGCGACACGACTGAACGCCAACCATCGGGATCGCATGTCCCTGCAGCTGCCGCTCCGGCTACATTGAACCCTTATGCTCCCGTGGCTGTTTCAGCGGCTTCCCAGGCTTCTTATACCCCCGTCTCGCCAGTACCTTACACACCCATTAACGCTGCCCCTGGTCAGGCCTCTATGCCCACACCCACTAGCGCGAGTGTAGGAGCGCAATACCCGGCGTCTGTGCAACAGCCTGCTCAGCGTGCTAGAGCTCCCAGCTTGACACTGAATCTCATCCCACCGAATGATGGCCGTGAGCATGACCCACTTCAACGTTGGAAAGGCAATCCCATAATCTCGTGGAGTGTTAGCGGCAATATTGTCACATCGTTCCCTAAGAGTGTCCCGCGTTATACAGCTGGAGTCTCGACCCCAACAGTGTTCCGAACCGCTGGTGAGATTTCAGTGCACCATATCAAAGATATGGTCCCGCTGGACGAGAGGTTGGTCCACTTCCCAGGCCCCCTCAAGAGCAAGGGCAAGAAAAAGGAGGTGGTGGCCTGGCTATCATCAGGCATTGAAGCATTGGAACGTGAGCTTCCTGCTCTGCAATTTTCTGGTACGCTTTCTCTAGAGCAGAATAGGGCTGTTGAGCGTATACTACTTTGGAAACTGCTCCGTATTATGGTCGAAAATGATGGTGCTGTTGATGGTAGTGAGACAGTCGTAAAGGCTGTACGCGAATTGTTGACCCCAGGGTTGGATAAGTCTGTTGCCGGTAATAGCGGTGACTCTGACTACCTAATGAATCCGATACAGGACATATCCTCTGGCCATGTCGCCGGCAAAAGTAGCGGAGTTGTCGCTGAGGCTGTGGACTCGGCCGTTATAGAACAGATCAAGCGTTTTCTTGCTTTGGGCGACGGTGAGAAGGCTGCGTGGGCTGCAGCTGATAAGCGTCTTTGGGGTCATGCCATGTTGATTGCTAACTCCGTATCTACTGATTTGTACAAGCAAGTAGCTCAGGAGTTTGTGCGTAAAGAGGTCAACTCTGCCAACCATAAGAACGAGTCTCTGGCAGCCCTATACAAGGTGCTATCGGGCAACCCCGAAGAATGTGTGGATGAACTTGTATCATCGCATGCACGTGCTGGCTTGCAACTCGTAGCGGCTGCCCCGGCTGCGGCTAACGGACTTTCAGCTGATTCGCTTGAGGGTCTTGACAAGTGGCGTGAGACGGTCAGTCTGATCCTGAGCAACCGCAGTTCTGGCGATCTCCAGGCTCTAGTAGCCCTGGGTGACCTGTTATTGGGCTATGGGCGGCCAGAAGCTTCTCATGTGTGCTTCCTATTTGCTAAGAGTGCCGCAATCTTCTCTGGTCTTGATGATCCCCGTGCCAATTTTGTGCTAGTGGGTGCTGATCACCGTGGCCAGGCCGATCAATTTGCAAAGGAAATCGAGCCTCTTCTGCTCAGCGATGTCTATGAATATGCGCTGTCTCTTGCGCCGGTCGGGCCATCTGCTGCGGCCTATGTTGGTGCCCCCCACCTAACGGCCTATAGGCTGCATCTAGCCATGGCCCTAGCCGAGTATGGCTACAGTGACAAGGCACTGCAGTACTGTGAATCCATCATCACAGCCATGAACGCTCAAACCCGACGCTCGCCATACCATCATCCGATCTTGGAGATTACGGTTGATGATCTGCTAAAACGCCTGCGAAGTGCACCCAAAGAAGAGACCAACTCATGGCTGCCTAAGCCGAGTATAAACAAGGTTTCTGACTCCATGTGGAACCGCTTCAACAAATTTGTTGCTGGCGACGGTGAGGATGGCGCTGCTGATGCCTCGGGCTCGGAGGCTGGCGGTGGCGATATTGGTCCCTTTGCCCGAATCGCCGGTGGTACACCGACTATTAGCCGCTCGCCGTCTGTTGCCAACTTTTCCGATGCCTATCCTACGGGGATGCCGAACCTGGCTGGCCCGCTACACGCCGCATTCCCTGCTGGCATGGCTTCGCCCCCTTCGGCCCTGAGTATACCTCCAGGAGGTCGTGCTACGTCTCGCTACGCCCCGTCGCCTATGCTTTCGTCATCTGTGCCCGCTGTAAACCCTTATGCACCTGAATTGCCGGATCAACCTATGTCGGATCATGGATCCAGTCGTGTGGCATCGCATGAGGCTGTTCCTGGACAGCCACCTATAGGCTATTTTGGAGGCGGTCATTCGGTGCAGCCTACACCTCCTGCGGCTGGACTGTCATCACCATCGCTGAAGTCACCGATAAGTTTCTCAGCTGCCCAGAGTCAGAGCCTGACATCCCCATATGCACCTGTGCTACCTGTAGAGCCCCAACCACAGACGCAGGCACCAACATCCTCGTCTATTCAGGATGCTCCTTCTGCCGCAACTTTCTCGCCTCCATCGTATAACGCTAGCTACGAACCTGAAGCTGAGAACAAGTCCACGAATCCTTCTGTAGCTGGTTCCACTTCTGGTGATGTAGCGGCTCCTGCAGACACAACCACTACAACTTCTGGTGGTGGAGGTTTCGAACCGCCTTCGTTTCAGCCATATAGCTACGAACCACCATCGTATGAGCCAGATGAACCGTCAACATCCGACAATGACGAGGCGCCGAAACCAAAGAAAAAGAGCTTCATGGATGATGACGATGATGATATTCCAGCACTTAAACGGCCACAGGCCATAGATAAATCGGAGCGTGATCGGGAGAACGAAGAGATGTTCCGCCGAATTGCAGAGGAAGAAGGTATGTATAGTCTGAACGTCACACTTTATCTATAGACTACGCTGTTATACGCCGCATAGCCACAAAACCGTGTTTTATCCTACCTAGCGATTCAATCTCCTATCTATACTGATAGATGCCTATCTTCAACCTACTAACAAACAAACTCACAGCTAAAAAAGCCGAAGAAGAAAAAGCTGCGAAAGCTAAAAAAGGCTGGGGCTTTGGTGGCTGGTTTGGTGGCAAGAAAGAGGCTGCGAGCTCTCAAGCCACTAGCTCGAGTAATGCACCAGCTGATGCTCCTAAAGCGACACGTGCCAATCTTGGCGAAGCCTCGTCCTTTGTCTACGATCCTGATCTGAAGCGTTGGGTCAATAAGAAACCTGGTGCTGACACCACTGAGGCCAAAAAGCCAGCGCCACCGCCGCCACGTTCTTCGGGCTCTACCCCGGCTACCGGCGGTACCCCGCCTTCGGGCCGCGGTACTCCGCCGCCTCCCGCCCGCACCGGCAGTGTTCCCCCACCCATGGGTGGCACGCGTGGATCCCCCAGCGTGATGGCCCGTAGCGCAAGTATGGCGAATCTATCGGGTGGACCGCCTCCACCAAGCGGAGTGCCACCATTGCCGAGTAGTGGAAGCGGAGGACCCCCGTCATCGCGTCCAGGCACAAGCATGTCGAATGCTAGTAGCATTGATGACCTGCTAAGTGTAGCGCCTCGCTCAAAGGGTGCCAAGAATAAGAAGCGTGGTGGGAGATATGTCGATGTTATGGCGAATGGAGCGCCGTCAGGACTGTAAGTAAGAGTTCACGTAAAGGATAAGGCGTAGTGTGTAGGATGCGAAGAATATTAAAGAAGGGAAAAAAGAAGGAGGATAACAAGATATTGGCTGATGGCTTGCAGTTGAGAGCCACCGAGGGAGATATGTACTATTATGCGCCGCCTGGTCTATGTTATAGTTTTGTCAAGTTTTTATTTCCGTTTCTCTTCTCATTTTACTCATTCGTTTAGTTTTCCCGCTTCGTATCCCAACGGTTTTGATGCATTTTGACGTTGTTTTTAGCTGCTAGCTAGCTGACTTGCATAAATCCATGTGCGTATATCTAGAAAATGACACTGTAAAAAAGGCCACGCTTCTGTCCGTACGTTGTGCTGTGTCTGCCGCGCACGCGTCTCTCCCCTCCATGCCTTCAGTATGTCGCATGAGGTCTAGGAAGTTGTTATACACTGTACGATTGAACGTAGTACTATAGCCACTAGGATGTTAGCACACATACACATACACACACCACACCCAACCCCATTTCTACCCTTACTCACCGTAATCACTGAATCATCTGACCCTGGCTCATCTACATGTGTCACATACACATACAGAATCAACGCATGATCATGTGAAAAACACGCAATCACCCGTCCATCCAGCCTACCCACGCTCAAGACCTTGCTCCAATCGCGGCCATCCACATGCACCGTAGCCCACATGTCTGGCCCGCCCTCGCGGTAGCGCGTGCTCGGATGCTCTGCCAACGGCATTGCCAGCTGCGCGGGATCCAGCGCCGGATTAATAAGGCCTCGCCACTCGCTCTCGACTGCACTGCCATCTGTAGCCGCGCGCAGGCGTAGGCCGCCGTGCATGTTGGCGCTCAGCGCAAGCTTCGGCGCACGCGTGCTGCTAGTCCCAGAGGTTGCGCCGCCGCCCAGAGTCGATGCCGGGCCTCCACCGCCGCTGCCGGCCCCGCCGGCTCCCGAGACTGTGCCTGAGGCAAGACGCGTAAAACGGTCGGAAATGGCTTTAAGCTGTAGCAGTGGCGGTAGCTGGATATGGACGTCCGGTTCACGCACTTTGGGTTGCATGATAGTTTCGACCGTGGTCGGATGTAGCACGCGTACGGGGATGTCCTGAGTGATGATCTTTTCACGCTCACGGCGGAGCGACATTTCCATCATCGCCGCAGCATCGTCGTCGCCAAGCCCGAATTCGTCAGCACCCCCAGGCCGAGTAGGTGCGCCCCCTCCTCCGCCTCCGCCTGACACAGTCCCGGCAGCTGTGATGGTCATGGAGAGCACCGGAAGGCCGCCCTTTTTGGTTAGCCGTAGCGTTGTGCTGATTGCGTTGGCCGCAGAAGCTGACTTGAGCGCGCGCTGGAGCGGTTGCATGGGCAACTCGAGGTTGATAGTGTTGTTCTCCTCGGCGGACTGAATGCTGTAGTTGTCAAAGATGAGATCTGCTGATAGCGAGGCCCAGACCTGGCTCCCAATGTCGGGGATGACGGTTATTCTCACCGAGTCATCATCCAGCCTTACCCAAGCAATCTTCTCTAGGGAGCCTACTGCTGCCGTGAGTTCTGCGAAGAAGAGTTAGCGAGGAGATTAACCAGACGAGACGGACAGAAGGGGAGGAAGCGGGCAGGTACTTGAGAAGATGCGTGGATTCCGGATTTCCGTCTTGAAGCGCATGTTGAAGGGAGGCTTGGTGGAGTATGGAGTGGGCGCTTGAAGAGACGTGGTAGTGTTTTGTTGTTTTGCTTGGTGAGGCTTAAAGAGAAGATGAAAAGTTGGTGATAAGAGGAAGAAAGATCCAAGAGAGGAGAATCGCCAGCGAGGATTTTTTCAGTGGAAAATTCTTCCAATAACTAAACAAGAAAGAGCGAAAACCTTGAGGCCAAAGATGCGACGATATTCCGTGTAAGTGGAAGTTACGATGGCCTGTTCTTTCCCATAATTATTAGGGCGCGTTGACGTCTGCTGTACAGTGTGAAGAGTGCGATTAGTACGTGATGCCACTGTCCTAGCATCAGCCAAGGCCGTAGGTGTTGGTTTCTTTGGTCACCATAGAATCAATCAGAGGCAAATCTAACGTTCGTCTATTTAGGTAAATTAAATATACATGCCAAGTAGATATATTACAATACAGATTCCGGCAAGACTAGTCCAACCCCACCAATAAACTAACCGTCTCCCACAGAACAATGCCAAAATGATGAACCCCAGACCCAAAAACGGTACCAAGTCAACGCTTCAAACAAACAAAGGAAATAAAAGAGAAAGACACCCCCCGCCTCCTTGCTACCCCGTGTAGTACGCATGGTCCATGGGATAGCACCGAGGCCGGGGCTGGGGCTGGGGCTGTGCATAAACATGGGATTCGGTCTGAGTGCGGCCAATAGCATCTAGGCTTGGAACTAGATGCTGCTCATCTATTATGAGCCCACCAAAGTCAGCGTGGTCCCCAAGCTCCCCTATAGGACCATAGAGGCTAGCTGGAAGCAACTCTGAGGTCTGGCCTAATGACATCCGGAGCTGCGGCGGCAGATCGCCACAGCCTTCAAGCATCTCGGCCTCTAGCATGGCCTCGGCCATATCAACGCCTGAATCTACCATCATATTTGCGCCTCCATTGTTAGCAGAGCCATAGGCTACAGTAGGAGAATACGCTGCAGCGAAGGATGCGGAGCCAGGCAACGACGACGATGACAGCGATGCCGAGAGTGGCGTTGGTGGGAATGTGCAAGTTGACGGAGACACTGAAAGGTATGAAGAGCAGGATGAGGAGACAGATAGTCGTGGGGCCGAGAACGGGTTATGGCTAGTGTAGCTATCCCGGAATATGACGGGGCTAGGCGGACACTGCACATGGTAGGGCGAATGCGAGCGCGAATCAGGTTGGAACTGGGTCTGCGGCTGGTTCTGATACTGCTGTTCTCCTTCCCACCCCCATGACATCATTAAAGCCTCGATGGACTCTGGTGTCGGCAGGGAGTCATATGCAAAGCCAAGAGCAAGTCCGGACCCGGGAGCGCTACTAGAAGCAGCAGCTGATTCCTCATGCTTGACAGTCTGTATTCGCTGCTGCTGCTGCTGCTGCTGCTCCGTCTGTATCTCTGCTTTTGTCTTAGCCACAGGCAATGACAAGCCGCGTAGCTTCCCGCGTGACGCAACTCCCACACCCCAGGTCAGGCGGGTTTTGTAGCCAGAGCATTCGTTGCCAGCGTCAAGGCACTGCTCACAGTAGGGTCGACGGCGATCGCACACGAGGTTCTTTTTAGCACATGCAAAGCAGTCGTCAGAAGCTCCACGCCCCAGGGGCGCCGGATGGCGGCGGCGGCGGCGGCGGCGTTTGCAAGCAGCGGTGGTTGTGGCTGTGGGTATAGCTGTAGTTGTGGCGGTGGGAGGAGCGGGAGAAGTGATAGGGTAGGAGATAGCGGCGGTCATATTTTTGTTGGCTAGCAGGTGGGAAGAAAAGAGAAGGGAAAATGGAAATAGAAAGCAAGATAGAGAAAGAGGCAGCACGCTAATCAAACAAGAAAGAAAAGTAGTAGAAACAGAAAAAAAGAAATGGAAGGGGAAGAAGGAAGGAGATCCAACACAAAGGTAGGTACTTCGCTCGGTACCTCTCAACAACTTCTTTAGCTCACAAATAAACAAATTAAGCTCGGTATCTCGTCCTGGCAGCTTTGTTAGTCTCCTTGTCACCCACTGGCCAGTATACAGTTCTAGACTTGCTGGCGGCTAATTGCTAGGTACTAAGTTGAGCAAAAGTACATCTAAGCTGTTCGGCATCAAAACCAGGCCAAGCAAAAGAACCACCCAAAAGTGGTAAAGTCTAGTCAAATCGAAGGTCGGGCAAGGGGCGGGCAGGATGAAGGAGCAGGGCTCTAGTTGACAAGGACGACAGGGAGCGAAGCAATAGTGGAGGGAAGAGAGGGCGAGGAGAGAGAAAGTGAAGACGGGGAGAGGGAGGAGGAGATATATATAAATAAGGGAAGGCGGGCAGGCCAGCAGCAGACCGAACAGTGATCGCCGGTCGGCTGGTCGTTATTATTGCTTGCTTGCTTGCTATCAGACGTGACTCGTTGTTTGTGAGTCGTCGTCATTGTATCCAGTCAAGCATAGGCCCACCAAGCACCAAGCACTAAGCCCGCTTAGAAAGTCAATATTGCGACAGGCCAAACGAAGCCCAGTATTTGATATGTCTTTGTGCCTGTGTTTCTAGCTGTCTTTTTATGTGCCTTGCTCTTTCTCTCTCCGTCTTCCCCTTGCATCTTCCTCACGTGGGTGAGAAGGGAAAAGACGGGGAAGATGGCGTCATTGAGAATAGGCGCAGGTCATACAAGGCAAGACAAGACAACATACAAGCACCCCCTCCCCATAGCAGGGCTGGCTGACAGACGAGAGACAACAAAAACACGAGAGTCTACTGTGGCTTTGCAACGTTGTCTATCTGTTTCTCCTTCTCTCACCTTGCCTCGGCTCTCGTCACACCAGCCACGACAGCCGAGCGAGCCCCCGGTCATAGCCTTCCATCTCTTATAGATAACCAATGAACGGGAGTTTTCCTTTTTCGGGTCTCCTCTTTTTGACTTCTGGTTAGCCAGCAACAAAAGATCTTGGCTCATTCTTTCTTTTGATTCTTTTGTTTTCTCTCTTTTCTCCGTGTCAAGTACTTGCAGGTTCAAGGGGGAGGGGAGGGACTCTTAGCAGATAGGCCATCCCCTGCTCAAATTTGATCCTGGCCGAGGTGGATGGCTGTTTCTATTGAGACAGCTCCAGGGTTGTATACCCTTATATTCAGTTGCCTGGGAACTAAAGCGAGCTCACCTCAAGCCCACGAGGCAGCGTATGCTAGATGGTTTTGTGACACCACAGCTTGTTACAGTGACTGCTTTCTGTAGGCATGGTGCTAGACACCGAGAGTTAAATATAGGTTGATTTCAAGACTTGCGTAGTCTAACCTGGATCTTGACAAAGAGCAAAGATTGGTAGAGCTTGGGCATTTCCAAGACAATTGGTATATCGGCGTAGGTCCTCGAATGATGCAAGACTTATGGCTTTATTGGAAGCAGGGTCAATGACAGCCCGAGTAGCTGTTTTGAAAGCGCCCAGCTGCCTTACGCTTGGCTCTATTGCAGTGATGAAGTCAGTACAAATCATGAAGAATTATAGCCTCAAGACTAGCTATAGAGATGGCGAATATAGAATATCGATGGTAAAACACGGTAAGCAGAGGCATTAAACAGTGGCCAGAGAAATGAAGAGAGGCCAAAGAGAGTAGAGTGCTGGACTCCGTCCCCTGTAGGCTCATGTCTTGATGGCGAAATCAGGATGATGCATTAACTTATTTAGCCTCCGATGGTTAGAACGCCAGTGCCCGCCCACAAAGATGCACGTGACCCAGACATCTAAATAACCCTAAATAGAGGCGCATGAGATGGATGGCGCATTTGACACATATGCCATGCATATGGACACAAGATGGCTGAGGCCCCAAATAACGAAGACATAGAAAGCAGGCCATCTGAGCACATTGAGATCTATCCCAGGCTCAAAGCTTGTTAACTGGTCCAATCCAAGGAGACCTTGGTGAAGAATATCCTGTGCTTGATGAGTCTATTGCGACGCATCTCTTCCTTGAGAAGAAGCCCAGGCTACTGCTAACTATGTTTTCATTGCTTATTTCAGACCTTGAAGGGCCATATCAACATCACCAGGTCTGTGGCTGTCTGAAACTTGTTTTCCGGGTTTTGTTTTCTCTGTATATCTCGACTTTAGACACAACATAAGGCGAGCTCTATCCATGCTAGCGGGTTGATCTGCTAGTTGCTCCCGCACATCAACTCTTTGTCTCTTTAAATGACTGGCCTTTGGATAGGCTTTTTTCCATTGCGCAGCACAGTTTCAAGCCTCTTATGACATGTATCCCCTTTCCCTAGCATTAACTGTCGGCCGAAACTGGCCTAGTTGATAATGACAATTCATATCTTATACTTACTGACTGCGCATTTCTTGAGACGTAGACGTCTTTGGGTGCCAGGGCTATACGTTTTAGTTATTTGATGATGAGCCTTGGCTACTTTGGAGGTAGGTAAACGCTGAATGGAATTGAAGTTAACAAAGCAGAATAGGCTACGGCAGCTATGCAATGCTAGCGTTCATTGAAGACAGACATGCATCCTGATCAGCCCTCCGCTTCTGCTATGACGACTGCTGTCTGTCAGACACATGGTTTGGAACATGACAATGTAAATCTGGCGTGTACAGCTCGCTTTCAATCCCTGCTACCGAGACCACCAGAAACAAGTCGGTAAAGGCGAAAAGAGGTGACGCAATAACAACTCAAATGTGCAACAGTCGGGGGAGCTTTGCTCAGTGATTGCCTATTGAGTCTACTGCCACCATGACTGTAGAATTTGTGCAGGGTGTATCTATTTATCTATTTATCCCTTCATTGGTTGTATTTTAGCCACAGAGAATGTTAGCTGCTGGCTGACTTGTGCTATTAAGCTGACTGAGGGCTAGCAGGAGAGTGCTCTATACACATGTGGTGCAAACATAGAGCAACTTTGATGCACTTCGCTTGTAGGTTGCACTTGACTATATATGAGAACAATGGACTGGTAGTCGGTAATCTATGCAGCCATTTCTATTGTATCTCCTGTTGTGCTAGACGCCTATAATAAATATTTGCGCCGCCAGCTAACAAAGCTTAGTTTCTGGGCTAGACACTACATCTTCAAAAGTCTGATCTTGGCCTTTTGCCTTGAACAGCAGCTTGCCTGGCGGCTACATCTGGTGTCGGCATTTCCAAGACCGAGGCCGCATCGTCTCATTGCGGAGGCGGCGGGTATTGTGCTTTGACTCAAGTCATTTCAGTCTGTAATCTCCGGTGAGCTGTTTTAGGGCTTGGATGGCGTTATCTTTGCAACATGCAGGTGGTGCTCTGGGTCTTTAGATCTGCCTGGCCCATCTCTGGCACCTGACTGTCGCTGTTTGTGGCCGTCGTAATTTTGCCCGTGCTGGAGATATTGACTGCAGGCGCTTTGCCAAGGATTTCGACCTTGTCATCGATCTTCTTTGGATTCATTTTGTTTCCACTGTAGTTGCGCTTCTCATTTGTGGCCTTTTTCTTGGAGATGAACTGATAGAGGCTAATTAGCATGGCCTTGCTACATGGCCGGTGTCCTCCCTACATATGTCTGACTCTACAGGCCTTCAGATCAAGCCACTACATTGGAATTTGTAGAAATCAGCCTTATAGAAATAGTCTATTTGATTACAAGCCGTAGAAGAAGGCAGGTGTCCTTAGAATTTGTGCTTTTCTATGGGATAGAAAAGCCCCCCACCCCCCTCCATATGTGTTGTCTTGAGACCCAGCTGAGCAATATATCCTAGCATGTATACAGATAGAGAAATCTGCTGTTTTTGGAATGGCTACTGCATGAGGGGGAATGTAGATTCCACATCACTGCAACCTAACTAATGACTAGTAGTCCATAAAGCCAGATTGTATTCAAGGTAGTGGGCGCAAAATAAAGCTGGTTCATCAGTTAGTGGAGAAGCTATTAGATGGTCATGACGGTGATAAGCATAATGCTGAATAGGGAAGTGGATAGCCAGCTAGTATTGCTTTATTCCGTCTACATGACGATCTACCTTTTGGTGAAATCGGTAGCCTATTTCAAGCTTCGTCTTGCCAGAGAGTTATGAGTAGGCGTATAGATCTTTTCACTAGAGAAGGTTCTTGTTAATCGTGCTGTACGGTATGACATGAGGTCAAGGTGCACTCAAGCAGTGGGTAAATCCACTTGGATTGGTTTCCGCAGCATCACCTGGGTGCATCTTAATCAACTTGGCCTTCAATAGGTCCTTTTTGATACCACTCAACCTTTTACACAACTGTGCCTATACATAGAGACGTTTGTTGAAATATGACAGCTCGCGCATCAATCTCACATTGCTTCTTTGCATGTTTGGCTTTTTTTTCGTCGTTAGTCCTGCTTCCCTAAGCTAAGCAACCCGAACTTTCATCCTTTGCTTATAAATGGTTCGCGAAGACCAGATTTGGCTTAATATGTTGCCTTGGCACCTCGAGCTTTGTATACATTAATTGAAGCACAGAGATTCAATTTGTAGGTAGACCGTCTTTCTTTATAGCCTCACCGTTCTCGTGGTCCGGGCTGCATAGGGCTAGCCGATGTTGCTGCCTTTTGGTACCACAACTGACATGTGAGCGGCAGGCGGTATTGGCAATGGCTAGAATACAGGAGCTTGAAAAAGAGGGATGAAAACAGGACCAGACGCGATGGATGCTCCCATTGCTAATATGAAGATTACAGTGACATCATATAGCCGTCATATAGTGAAGGCATTTTTGCTTAATCTAAGGGTCTTTAGGAGGTTGATACTCAAGAATTATTGCATTATGAATAACTTCGTTTTTCATACGTACACAATCCTATTTGTTCTTGTCTTTAGCAGCTTGATTTTCTTGTCCCCATGCGTTAAAGCCCCGCATTCCCCGTCGACTCCTTGGTGGATGGTGGGCTGAACTGCAGTTCGCGAAGCTTGAGATGTTGAAAGAGGCGGATAATCATGAAGACCCAAGACGCTCATGTACCCTAAGCAAGTTACTACTAGGCTCTATACACCGTCATTGCAACATATTGCCTCACGAAACACCAAAGCTAGAAGCTGGAGAACAGAGAAATACTAAGAACCCGTGGATAACTAATATGCAGCAAGCCGAGTATCGCTGGGGTTTGGAGGCTGCTGCATGGATAGAGAGACAAGGTTGGAGCAGAATAAACAACAAAAAAGAAGTAGGGGTGTTATTGAGAGATCTCTCTACGTTTTTAAGGTTACACAGATGCCAAATACTATGACTTCATTCCATTTCGCAACGCCAAGTTGTTGCTCCGAACACACAAGGCAGAAATAGCTGACCAAGACTTGACTGTGTACAAAGCGTTTCCAATGATGAACTAGATTTATGTCTCGATTAACTGGGATCAAAGGCGAAGCCAAGGCTGAGTCAGGCGCTACTCTGCAGGCACAGGTACTCCTCAGACAGAACACTATACGACACCTGGCTTGTTACACTATCACGTTGCGTTACAAATCATCAATCATACATCACAAATCACGAGTCACGCGGTTATTGACTTCTCCGTCTTTTCTGCTTAAGGACGAAAACTGTGGATATCTTTAAACATATGGAAACGCAAAAAATGAGGAGGAGTGGCAAGGACAAGAAAAAATAGATGAAATGTGTGAGGAAAAGAATAGGAAATAGAGAGAGAAGGAATCCGGGAATTAAAGTCATAAAAAGGCGCATGTTTGTAGCTGTAGTTGTAGATGTAGATGTAGTAAATGTTCATGTTGCTGTCCGTGTTTCTGGCTTCTCCTCCGTGCGCCCATCTGCTGTTTTCTGCTTCCCTTATTGGTGCTGATGTTGGTAGTGTCGGAAACAAAAAAATAGACAGGTAGACAGCCGGCAAGAGGCCGCTATGCAGAATCAGTCATGCAGCGTGCAGATGACACATGGCACATGCAGTGAGCAATGCAGTGTAGCAAGCAACAAGCAGGGTGTTCATGCCGTGTTAATCCGCATCGAGCCGAGCCGGGGCATCCATGCTATGTTTGCTGCTCACGTCTACTGTCTATATTGTATGCTGTCGTCGGCTCCATCATCTGCCCTCCAAATATCTCTTGCCCGAAGCACCTGTATTTTGGTTGTTTTGTTGGTTGTTGTGCAATGCAAATTCAGGCTTGCGTTTCGGGTTTGGCGTCGGTTGCTAGGCTAGTATCTTCAGGTTTAGATGCCGCAGCGTCAGTGGTAGAACTAGACTTTGATTGGGAGTCGGGGCTAGCGGAGGCTGCAGTGCAGTCAATTTTGGACTCGGCCTTGTCTTCAGGCTTGGGCTCAGGTTGGGCAGACTTGGGCTCAGAGTCGTCAGATTTGGGCCCGGGCTTGGCGTCGGTCTCGCCTTCGGCTGTGCTATCCCCACCGGGGGTTTTGACTCCAAGGGCCTCTAGGATGGGCTCTCTCAAAGCCTCCGGCTTCGTAGTTGAGGCCCAGCGGTTAATAACATGCCCATCACGGCCGATTAGAAACTTTTCAAAATTCCACTTGATTCGGCGCAGGCCAAGCACGCCGGACTTCTGGTCCTTGAGCCACGTGTAGAAAGGGTCGGTGTTGTCGCCGTTCACATCAATCTTGCCGAGAATAGGGAAAGTCACACCATAGTTGATCTGGCAGAAGCTCTGGATCTCGTCATCGTTGCCGGGCTCCTGGGAGCCGAACTGGTTGCAAGGAAAGCCTAGGAACTGAATGTCATCGCCGTAGTCGGCACGTAGTGATTTGTAAAGTTTTTCGAGGCCGGCATACTGTGGAGTGAAGCCACACTTTGAGGCAGTATTGATGACAAGGACAACCTTGTCCTTGAACTGCTCAAAATCGTACGGGTTGCCCTTTTCTGCGAGAGATGGAAAAGAAGGTGTTAGTGAATGAATAAATAAGAAGAGGGAGAGAGAGAATAGCTACTGACTGTCGCGGGGCTTGAAGGTGTAAAAGGTTTCGGCGGTCATGTCGTCTAATTGGCAGCGTGTTGTTTGGTGTGGAGTATAGAATAGACGAAGACGGAGATGATCTGACTTTTACTCGAGAGGAAACTGATTGAAAAGATAAAAAGCTTGGAAACAAAAAACCGGACAAAGGCTAGACCGGGAGAAAAGAGCTTATGGAAGGCAAAAGGAAGAAAAGAAGAGGGAATGTATAATA
>MKGM01000115.1:0-42959 GCA_002018265.1 Ceratocystis harringtonii | reverse complement strand
CTGTTTTGGTTGAGCCAAAGATGGAGATGAAAATGGAGAGATGGCCGGTGGGTTTGGTGGAACAAGCAGCCAAGGCAGGAGGGGAAATAAGAGAAAAGAGAAGATACACGCAGAGATGGTCCGACTATGAGAGGGAGCAGAATGTCGGCAATGTATTTGTGGGGGGAGGATTAAAAAAAAAAAAGGACTAAAAGGGAAACGAAGTAATTCTTTTTTTAATTTGTTCGTTTGTATATGTACGTATCTTTTATCGTAGCTTCTTGATTCGGTCGTTCGTGGAATGTGGTCGAAGCTAATGGGAGAGAGAACGGGGAAGGAAAAAGGAAAGAGAGACGAAGGAAAGAGGGTGAATGAAGCGAAAAAAAAAAAAAAAAAGGTTGGAAAAAAAGAAATTAAATCAAGGGCAAAAGGAAGAGATTTGGCTGAATAAAGGATCTAGATCTCTGGCCGGCCTTCTTTGCGATGATAATTTATTTGTCATTTATTGCCCGTTTTTGTTTTACATGAAAGAGAGGCGGTAATATATGACAAAGCCAGGGAACGAAGGAGTCATGAACAAGACAGATGGGCTGGCTAGTCCGCCCCTATAGCAGCAAACTGGGGAGCTATTTCGCTGTCATCTTCTGCTTTCTTCATCAGAGAACGCCCTCTCCTCGTCCTCCCCTCTCGCTTCTCAAAGCTCAGGCCAATTAAATGCAGCGCAACCCACCTAGCTTGCTGCTCAACTGGAACTGCAGCAATCCCACCTCCCTACCCACATCGGCGAACTACATACATACTTGGTTAGACGTAAAATATATTCAAATCAAATCACATACATACTTGCAAAAAGCAGCGCCCCATCCTCTTGTTTGCCTGCTGCTGGAGACATGCTGGGCGGGGCTGGCTGGCCAGATGGTCTTTCCGTCCAAGATTGCTGAAGCGCAATATGGGCTATCGTGTCACATGTAACGACTGTGTGTATGTGGTGTGTTGCCCTCGGGGTTCTTTTCTGACTATTCGTGGCTCTGGCCGATGCATGTCTGTTACTATGCAGCACGACCCAACAACAGCACAACACAAGCAAGAGAGAGGGGACCGCAAAAGCTGGAGCTGGAGCTGGAGCTGGCTTGGCTTGGCTAGCATTTCTCTGCCTGCTGTCCTTGGAAGCGGTCGGCCACTTTCCTCCATCCATCCTAGAAAGCCTCGGTCCTGAGCAGAGAGAAGAAAAGCGGGGGAGAGCATGTACCTGTTGTACATTATTATGTCTAGGTACCCAAGTACCCATGTATAAGCCTAGTTAGTTGTACCTACACCTCACAGACCAGACCTCCCCTCTAGCGTAGCATCAGTGCCACCAGCACATCTTCGAAGCTACTCTTCGCCTACAACACGTACGCACGATAAAACACATTCCCTACAAGGCCCCTAGAATCTGCATAGTCAGCCTGCAGCAGAGCCCTTCCTGCAAAAACTCTGAAGAGACTTCCATCTAGAAGCCGCAAAAAAGAAATACCGACAGTCGGGAGAACGCACGAAGGACAGGCCGTAGTGGCCTCGGGCTGGGCCAACCAATGGCTCCGCTTGTCGAACGCTACCCAAGCCCCAAGCACGTATGCATACGGCATATACAAATGTGCGTACCCGTGCTATACATAAACCTGCCTGGACATGTACATGGTTTACGTGATTTGCTATGCACGAAACTCTGAGACTCAGGCCTAGACCCTGAGCGAAGCCCCAGGGGGAGAGTGGCTACATGGCTCTGTCTTGGTTAGTCTTGTCAAGCTCAGGTCTCGCCCACTCAGCTATTTGGAATTACACAACAAAGCACAGAGACAAAGAGAAAACAGAGACGCAGGAAACAATGGAGAAAAAACGTGAAACGCACCTAGACTAACACATCTTTGTGCATACAACGTATAAAAGGGCATTGCTCGTTGGCCAAGCCATGGATAAGCCCCTCCCCTCCCCAATTGCATTACACGATTCTATTGCAGAGTCTTTCTTTTTTGCCTTCTCGTTCGCCGTTCTGCTCTCCAAGCAAAAGAAGCAAATATCTCAAGGAATCGATTCAATTCGATAGGCGCCGGACCCGTCGATCGCCCAACGGAATGGCGCCCTGTTTTCGGCACACATCCGAAAGAGGGGAAAGTCAAGAGAACACTGCAACAGCACTATTCCTCTAAACAAGCCCCACCATTCCTATGCGAGAAAAAAAAGAGCCCCTCTAACCCCCACTAGAGCCCCCTACGGGTACCAATCCACTCTAGGTCACTTGTCCCCTCCCCTCCCCTGTAGCCCACTGCCAGCCGCCTGGAAATCCCGCTTGAGCCCTTGCCCCTTCCCTTGAAACAAGTGTACCCGCCTTAAGCAATCTGTAACCAGATTTCTGAGGAGGCGGCTTGGCTCTAACTTGCTTATGCATTGATATTCATGATCATGCTTCCATTCACTACTACCTGTAAATATCCTACACTAGCCCTCTCTTCCCAATCTCACACCACCACCCGCTCCGGGTTCACCCTGCCCTGCACAAATTCCAAAACGTTCAGCTGACACACCCGCTGGTAGTTCTCTACCGTGTCTAGTGAGCACCACGCCGTGTGTGGTGAGAGCACTAGATTCAGTCCCTCGTCCTGTCGGCCTACCAGCACCGAGTTTTCAGGTCCCGCCGGCTCCACCACAAACACATCCACACCCGCACCAGAAATTTCTCTATTGCGCAGGGCATCCAACAATGCTTGCTCATCGACAACTCGCCCGCGTGACATATTAACCAGGACCGCATCAGGCCGCATAGCCGCAAATTCCTTTGCCCCAAGCAATCCTTCGGTTTCCGCCGTACGCGGGCAGCATAGTACGAGGACCGTGGCCTCGGCTAGCGCCTGCTCGAAGCTGATACGTCCGCTGTCGGCTGTAGGCACTACACCCTTGCGCGCGACAATGCGCACCGTTGTGCCGAGGGCCTCAAAGCGCGCCTGCACGGCCTTGCCAACAGCGCCATAGCCGACGATGGCCACGACTTCCTGGGATAGTGTGCGAGGCGGCTGCGTCGCATCGTGGGTGTACATGGTTTTTACCAGAGCGCCGGTGCGGACCCATTCATTCTGTTTAAGCTTGTGCATGAACGGCACAAAGGCACGGCGTACGGCAAAGTACGTAGCAAGCGCGTGCTCGGCCACAGTGTTGGTGTTACAGTTGGGCGAATTGAGCACAGTGATGCCACGGGCGGCGCAGGCCTTGAGGTCGACCTGGTCAGTGCCCGAGGAGATGGTGGCAATCATGCGTAACCGCGGTGAATTAGCCTCTGCGAGAGCCTCAGCCGTAAAGGGTGCTACAATAGTAATTGCAATGTCGGCATCGCGGATGCGCTCAGCAACTTCTTCGGGCGTCGACCGCTCGTATGTCGTTAACGTGAACGTGTAACCCTTGGGCACACTCAGCGGGGGGATGCTGCAATAGTTGCTTTCGACAGCGACGATGTTAAGGTGCTTTGGTAAGGGTTGAGCTGCCATGGCGAATGTGAGAAAAATGCTAGAACAAGACTAGAGAAGAGAAAAAAAGACAGAGCCGAGCTGGAAGTGCGTTCCGTGCTGTGAAGCCTGCAGAAGAGCAAGAACCGAGGACCACACCGAGCGGAATAGACGACAAGCCTGCCTGTAGATATACATACGCCTATCTTATCATAGGATTGTTACTCGCTCTTGACCCGCCGCCGCCCCACCGAGGTTCACAACAAAACCGGGGCAGATGCATAGCCAAGGGAAAAAAAATATGGCTAGCCCAAAGGCCGAAAAAACTCAACAGGGCATGAAATCAAACAAGACAAATAGGAGCAAAAAAAAGGAAAAAAGGACCTTGTCGGCGGAAGGGCGTGATGCCTGATGCACAGGCAGATTGATAAGCGCTAGAATAAAGTATAACGTGTGGTGGAATGGACTCGAAGGGCAGGCGATGGTGACGTCAAAGCTAACTAACTCTATTTCTTATCTTTGCAGCCTTCCTCGCGCTAGATAGATGTATATTAAAGTATGCTAAGCCATCAGCCTCAGCCTCAGCCTCATCATATCTTCATCCAGTCGAGATTAGAAGTGGAGCACAGCAACACTCAAAGCATTAAAATAAAATAAGAAAGCTGCTAAACTAGAGCCCCGTGAAGACCTGTAGAAGCTTATCTTCTTCACTTTGCTGTTGCTTGACAAGCTATTATTCTGCCGACTGTTCTCCGGCTGTTTTTGTCATTGTCATTGTCTTGGTCTGTCTAGCTCTTCGCAGATACGCCACCTTTTGCCACAATCGAGCCTCAATTTAGCATTGCCTTGTATCTCGCAAGCTTCAACCTGCTATTAAATCTCCCCCTCCCCCCTCTCCCCTTTCTCAAGTCTATTACACCCAAATCCTATACCCACCATGTCTAACCAAAAGAAAAACATCGTCATTGTCGGTACGCCTTTCTTGCCTACCTGGACCCACTAAATTGTGCCAACAACCCCGCAGGCTAACCAACTCTAAATCAACTGCTGTGACATCCCTTGCGTAGGCGGCGGCATCATTGGCTGCACAACGGCCTACTTCCTAACTCGCCACGCCAAATACGACCCGGCGTTACACTCCATCACAATCCTAGAAGCCAGCGCCATTGCAGCTGGCTCTTCAGGTCGCGCCGGTGGCCTACTAGCCGAGTGGGCTTACCCTGAATGCATCACCCAGCTGTCCTTTGATCTACACGCTCGTCTAGCCCAAACTCACGCGGGCGCCCAAAAATGGGGCTACCGCGGCGTCTCATGTGGCACAGTACGTGCGCGCGTAACTCCCGAGATGGCCGCGCTGCAGGAAGCACAGGATAGCGGCAACGCATCCACTACGCCGCCGCCCATTGCATTGCCTGCCGAAGAGGCTGCCGAAACAGGCGGTGTAGCATGGAACAAACTGCCCAAGCAGGACGACAGGGCAAGATCGAAACTCGCGCCCGAAAACTTTCCGGCCGACCTCGACTATATCGACCTCGAGACTGTCACATGGTGGGATGCCATGGACGGCAAGACCACACAGGTCCACCCGCTTCATTTCACAACTGCTATGGCTGAGCTGGCGACAGCCGCCGGTGTTACTATCTTGGTTCAGGCGCAAGCAACAAAACTTGTCAAGAATGAAGCCAATGACCGCATCATAGCTGTTGAGTACCGTGAGCGCAACAGTGATAAAACCAAGGTTCTTGCTGATGTTACCGACGTCGTTGTCGCCGCTGGCCCCTGGACAAAAACCCTACTCCCCGCTGCACAAATAACGAGTGTGCGTGCACACAGTGTCGTCTACGAAGCTACTGTCGCTCCATACGCAGTGTTCACTGGCATCACTCTCCCAGCCAAGTGGGTTCCGGCGCATCGCCGCGCAGCTGGGCAGCGAAGAAAGCACCAGCGCACAGTGGATCCAGAAGTGTATGCACGGCCGTTTGGCGAAGTGTATGCATGTGGTGAGTTCCAACCCCTTCAAACGCTCTACAGCCCTAATTCGATACCTCTCCACAACTAACGTGCACGCAGGTGAAACCGACTCTTCCATCCCACTTCCTGACTTCGCAGACCAGGTGCAGGTCGACAGCGACCAATGTGATGACATTACCGCTTATATCGGACTGATTTCGCCGCCGCTGCGCCGCGCTCCTATCAAGGTCAAGCAGGCTTGCTACCTGCCACAGCACACACCGTACAATGGCGATACAAACCCGCTAGTAGGCCCAACTAAGACTGCAGGGCTTTATGTCGCTGCTGGACATACATGCTGGGGCATCCAGAACGGTCCAGCAACCGGGTGTATTATGGCAGAGTATATCCTTGACGGCGAAGTAACATGTGCAGACGTCACCCAGTTAGATCCAAGAAGATATAGTATTTGATAATAGGCAGCTACATGATTAGTCTTCAATTACGTAATACTGCGAATCAAAAGAGACCCGAGTTTGGTTACGTCATGCTACACAATCCAAGTGTTTGCATACATGCATTTTATATCCTAATTCTGACCCTAAAGCTTGTATGTTGGCTGTTTGGCTTGACGTCACTTGCGCTTTTTGGCGACAGACTTGTCAGCACCGGTAGCCTTTGCCGTACTCTCAGTCGTACTTTTGTCCTCGATCTCGACAGGGCCATCCTTCTTTTCGGTGGCAGTAGCAGTAGACTCGTCGTTCTCGTCGTCGCCGCCCTGGCCAAACTCGTTGACACGGGTGTAGTCCACGCGATAGGCCCAACGCTGGTAGAGATATATAAAAAAGATGACATCATCGCGGAAGGTGGCCAGTCGGTGCAAAAAGGGCATTTTGATGGCGAAGGCGAACAGGTCGTCAATGAAGGTATTGAAGAACTTGTACATCATGGCCTTGCCAGGCATGTGGGCGACGCTCTTGAGGCGGTAATTAATGTACAGGCTGGGAACCATGAGAAGGAAGCCGTAGGCATAGACGGAACCTACAAGAGTAGCGATGATGTACGAGTACCATGACTTGTGTGAATCGTAGATGAGTGAGTAGGCAGCATAGGCCAGCAGCAGTGGCACGCCAGCCATATACATGTAGTTGAAGGCAATCTGATCGTATTCTTTGGTTTTCTCTTCGGTCTCGGATAACACACTCTTGTCCTCAAAAGCAATGCGGTAGGGTAGCCAGCCTGCGGGACCGGCGGGCTGGATAACTACGTTGACAACAGTGGTAATCTTCCATAGCTCAATGATAATGCCCACAACCTGCGAGCCGAGAATCATCCAGCTAGTGGTTTGCGAGTTGTCAATGAGGTAGAGCAAGATAACGGTCTGCATGAAGACGTTGGCAAGAATGGAGCGTACCGAAATGCCGACGTTGTCCTTTTTCTTGCGGTAGTGTGCAATGTCAGATCCAAAGGCGAGCGTCTCAAGAATCATATGTGCAATAGACACGAGCACTGTGATGCCTAGGAGAACCGGGTTGTTGTCAAGAAGCACATTCTTGATCATTTCGATTTCCGTACCATCGCCACCACCGGGCACTGTTTGACCCCACGCCGAACGACGAAGGGTCTCTTTATTGCTGATCTCAATGGACGAGATGGCTTTGAACTTCCACGAGGCAATATTGTTGAGATTTATGTGGATGGGCAGTGTAGTGACGGTTTCGTTGACGACATTCATGTGCTCAATGAGTTGCCAGAATTGGTTGACAAAGAGGACAGGATCTAGAAAGGGACGACGGCAGGTCAATACGCGAGTTTCCAACAAGGAAAACTGAGGGCAACTTACAGTACCAACTGTTCTGGCCGCTACCATCACGGGCGCCCGTAGACTCTAGAACCGTGAAAGCACGAGCGGAGAAATGCGCTTGAGCGTAGTCCATAATGCCCAAGTCAGGAACAAACTCGAATGAGACATTTGGATGGTAGTACGAAGCAATTATCGGGCCCTGTTTACGCAGCTCCTCCTCAGCCAATAGCTCTTCAGGTGTGGGAGGTGCATCGTCCAGGAGGTTGCGCGTGCGGGATTCGCGTTTTTTGGGCAAGTACTGGGTCAGCGGGTAGGCAAAGTGGTAGGCCTCGGCGGGGCTGAAAGCCGGCTTGGTGGGGTCAATTTCGACTCCGGAGAGGCCGACATAGAAGTGGCCCCATAGAGTGCCGTTGTGCTGGACAGCACGAGGCACAGGGAATTCAGCGTCAATAACGCGGCGATCGGAGTAATCGCCAAGATGAAAGGAAGACTCGTTGAGCGCAATAAACTCGGGCGGTATGCGATCCAACGGGGTGATAGCTGACGAAGGAGACACGGTTACCACGATGTCAAGCAAGCTGTCAGTTGGCCAGATAGGCGCAACTTTGCGTGGAACAGCAGCGTATTTTGCACCCTCATCGAGGGTTGCAGGGCGTAGCTGATATGCGGGAATGGTGTCGAGGTTTCCAGGCACGTTGATGGTGCGACCAGAGGCGTCCTGGACTTGCACGGCGGACTGGCCTTTGTTAAAGAATTTACTAATACCAGCATTGAGGGCAAAGTAGAGTGAGCCACCAAGAAGAATCCGTTGAAAGAGGGACATCTACAAGAGGATTGAAAATTAGTATGCGTATTGATAAGATGTAGTAGTATGGATTAGCGTGCGTGGATAGAAAGAGACACATACTCTGCCTTCAGCTCTCGCGGGAGCCGCCTCTGGTTCAGGCATGATTGGATGAAAAGCCAAGAATATACTCTAGATAGCCGTAGTTACGTTGTGGGTTGTTTATATGAGAGTATGGCAAACAAAAATGTTAGTAGTATGACGCCGTGCAATAGGCGAATATCCGAATAACTGGCTGGACGGGGCAACAGAATAGATTGCAAAGTCCAAGTTACCAAATATTAAGCTTGAGCCACATGTACCGTAGCATGACGCCACATTCTGGGCAAGTGTGGCGGAGGTAATAGTTCTGTGTAACCAAAGGCAAGAGGATGGCGTCTATGACAGGAGTTAGTTACTTAAAGTTGACCCAGATATTCTACAGTGGTCACTGCTTATGCGAAGCTTCGGACGTACAAAAGACACAACCAATTTAATGAGCATCTTTTTGTTGGCATTGCACGAGTATACAAAATGTGGCTGTATACATATCGCTCAGGGCACCTAGAAAAGCAGCGCGTAGCCCAGTAGGGGAAAGAGATAAAGAGGTAGGAACAGAGAGAAAGGACCCCACTTTGGAGGCGGTGCAGATATTCTTCAGAGCTTAAGCCAGGCAGCGGCTGGGTGTAGTTGCAGTGCGATAGGCCATGACATTACCATGGACTTGCTATTGGATTCTAGAAGCATTTCCAATCAAGACAAGACAAGCGATCAATGCTAGACTTCGATGGTAGCTTGGCGTTTGCTGGGTGCCATATGTCTGGTTGAGACCCATGGCACGGCATAGTGAGAGGTTAGATATTGTGAGAACCATGGGTCGCCTAGAGTTTCCTAGTAGATCACATGGAGGTCCCAGGCGCGACAACGAAAAAAATGTGACGAAGGGGGGCTGTTTGAACTCTGGTAGAGTGGAGGTGGGCTCCCTTGAAGAAGATGCATGAACAACGGTGTGATTATTGAAGGAAGCCCCAAAGAAGCCCATAGAAAGGACAATACGATCTGTGCAGGACTCACACAGATTGTCTACATCATTTACACTTCATTTCAATGGGTTAAGCCGATGTCCTTGTAAGAAATGGTTAAATATCTGCTGCACTAGCACACGGGCCGGAGATGGCCAGGAAGCATGGACATCACGTGACCAGGGAGCTGAACCCGCAGCGTGGCCATGGGGGCCGAGGGTAAGTTGAGGGCAAACAAAGACACAAAGACACACAAAGACACACAAAGAGCAAGAGAGGAAAACCAAGTTCAGATTATCGCATCGCAATGCATCAAAGCCTGTCTGTGCATTGGTCTTCTGGCCTAAGCTTGGTAGTTGGCACGGGCTGATAACGAGGCTGGCCTTTTTTGCTACAGTAGGCCTAACCTTCGTAGCCTGCGCACTTGCGATAAGTTGAACAGGATAGTGGCGAAGTCGGAGTGTTGACCGGAGCGGAGATGGGACCGAGCCACGTGGATAAAGGATTATATATCGGGGATGGGGAGGGGAAAGAGGTGTTTGTTAGATATTGCGAGCGGCACGGTTGGTTTCAGGAAGTGGGTGAGAGGCGAAAGAGGAAAGTGGCGATAGGGATGAGGGAAAACAGACAGACAAAGGACGATGAAGAGATAGAACAATAGTGAGGCGAACGTTAAGAAGAGATGAAGTTGCACAAACTAGTAAGTTATGTGGTGAGCTGTCACGTGATCAATATGATGTCAGTGATTAGTCATTGGAAAATCTGCCTGTGATGCAAGTTTTTCATGACAGCCTCCAGGTGTTGATAAGCATTGCGTTGCGCTGCATAACATTGGAGGCGTTCCGGCATACACACACAACGAACGGTGAGCTTTTGTTTATTCATTTTTCCTATCCTCTGTGCTGACTAGTTTTTGGAGCCAATATAAGCTGTTACCAGCGGTTTTGCTGTCTCTGTTTTTCCCCGAAAGGCAGAAACCAGGAACAACAGGAACAGTGAACAAAAATGCAGACAAGACAGGGACACAGAAATGGCGGGCCCCCTGGACTTGATTTAGCCCTGTGTCTAGGTCCTGGTATTAATTGGTATCAGGACGCGTCTACCTACAAGAGTCGAGGTGATGCCCCTGTTCTTTGGTAACTGGATGGATGAATGTGTGGAGGATAAACTGAGTTTGAGCTCAGCTTATCGCCAAAACGAGCAGTCGTTAAGCCAATGGATGGCCGTGGCATTGCCGGCTAGTATTATTGTGTCTAGATTGGTGCATGCGGATTGCAGATTGCAGATTGCAGGTGCAGGTGCATATATGGATTTGCATGCAAGCTACAGACTGCATACACTGCTACGGTGATGCTGATGCTGATGCTGATGCTGGTGCATAGCTGCTTGGGCTCGAGGGATTTGTCTCTGCTGTGCTACAGTGCTGTTTTCTCTGGTCGCTGGAGGACCATGACCGGCGCTCTCAAAGGGCCACAGCCGGGCCAGGCTAGGTCAGCCTTGACGGGTTTCGAGATGATGCCGCTTGAATTTAAAGCAAGCCATTTGATTGTAGCGACATGCGGCGCTATTACACAGCTTGCACAGCCAGCGAAAGCTAGAAGCAAAAGCAAAACAAAAAACGCCTTGCCCAGTTCATGGCCCCCCCTCGTTGTCTTCCTTGTCTTCCCTGTCTGGTCGGCCAATCCTTTGGTACGTATAGCACAACCCTGGTCTGTGCCCAACCCATTCTTCCTGTTTTTCTGTCTCTTGTTCTCCGTTCTCGTGCTCTCCTACGCTTTTGCCTTTTGTCTTTTCTAGCTTCCGTGCTTTGTTCCTAGACACCAAACTTGGTCCATGCCCCTGTTCCGGGGCAGGCTGTACTGGGGGCCAAGGTATGGATGTCGTGTCCTGCCTTTAACAAGCCTAGGACCTTGGGCGGACTTGAATCTGTGTATGTCTGGCTTGCTTTGCTGCGCTATGCTCGACGGTGGCTTTTTGCTTGCCCCAGCTTCCAACTTTTAGCTAACCAGGCTGGGGCTACGGGGCAGAAACTAGCAACGATACACTCACATCGCATCGTTCTGCTTGCGCACGCACGCGATTAGCCGGGGTTGAGCATTTCCCTGTCCCCCAGATATAGCTGTATCTGTAACAGAAGCTATTATAGAGGAGGGTAGGGTGAGGAGTCTCGAAGAAACAGGCGATGAACAGGGGGTAAGAGCTAAGCCAAGCCTGGTAGGCTGCCTCTACAGGGGACCTTTCCCTGGAATATCAGGCTCTACAGTGAATAGCAGCTAGGCTGTAGCTAGCAAGTTTCAAGGCTTCAGTGGGTGTTCTGATAGTAAGCCCCCTCCTTGTCTTCAATATGCTCTCTCTTCTTTATATCCAGACGATGCCCCCTCCCCTCCTCATGAGACCCCCCTGCTAAGGTCGGCATTCTGTCTCGCACCACTTTTGTTTTGCTTCTATATTTATCCAGACGTCAAGTCAAAATCCATAACAACAACCACGTTCCCAGCCCAGAAACCAAAGCCCGCTTACCTATCTCACTTAACTCTCATTCCTTCCTTCTCCTTCACAACTGTACACAGGATCTTTTTTTATCTCTGGTCTTTTTACCCGGCCAAATATTTGTTTTTTTTCTTTTTTTTTCCCGTCTTTCTCTCTACCTATACCAGCATCTGCGTTTTGCGACGACGTATGGACCCCTCCTCCCCTTCCCCCCTCGTCTCTCTCGCCCTATCATTTAAGCAAAAGAATACCTACGATCGCAAATAAAAATCCATAGCGTAGGGGGTTTGTCTCCCACTTGTCTCTCATTTACAGGGCTCATACGTCGGGATCTATGTCCGCTTCTCAGGCCGAACCGGCCTCTCCAAAAGCCTTACCGCAATCACATCACTGCTCTTCCACGCCAGTCACACCTACACCTACTACTGCCACCACGACGATTACTACGGTCACTACGCCGGGGGCGGCCACCCCAAAACCCGCGCTCCGGCCACGCGGAAAACGGCCCGAGTCACGAGCCGACTCTCTTGGGTCCCTTGTCATTGGCGATAGTGCGAGCGACCAAGGTCGATATGGCTCGAGCGGCATCTCCATAGAGACTTCCAGCTTGTACCATGAGACGCCCGAGCAAGTGCGCGAGCGAGAGCTGCGCACAAAGACTCTTGGCTATTTCCTAGCCAAAGTGGCTCTGACACTGGACGACGGCATCAAGATTTTTCACTTTGCCGACAAACGCAACTGGGGGCCCGATGAATTTGAGCAACTCCGCGCCCTGGAACGATGCTTGGATGAGGCGCGCAGAGACTTTCAAGAGCTCCCAACTCTGCTAGATGGTACGAGCTACTATACGAACAACCGGACGCGTAAGTCAACCCTCTACCCACAATCTACCCACCCCCCTTGCTACTGTTGCCCTTGTACTTCCCTTTTGCATATTAACAATTCCCACTAGGCGCTTCACTGGTCGAGATTTCCATCCTCCACGACCGTCTTGAGGACCACATGGAAGTCTTCCGCATGTGGATACGCCATGGTGGTCCCATCAACCCTATGTGGATTAATGATACTAGAGCCATCCAACAAGACCTCCACAATTCGCAATGTCGTGCAGCCCGCCGCATTTTCGATACTAAGCAAGAATCAACTTCACGTTGTCTTGGCGCCTTTCTTGTCTATCGCCAGCAACGCGCATGGGTTGGCCGCCAGGACCCCCATGATCCTGCCTACCGCCGCCACTGTCTAAATGAAATCGCCGCCTGCAATACTGTTGGCCGCTTCGAGCGCTTTGGTGACTGTGATATAGCTTTTGTCTGCAACTTTTGCGATGGATACATCGTCTGGGACGACCTTGAGTCCATGCCCTCAACACTCAAGGCCAATGACATGGCTGTAGCCGCCGCTGTGGATCAGGGTGGAAGCTCTGGGACTGATTCAGATTCGGAACTGCCACAGCGTATTCATGATGAGTCTAATAGCTCACGTACATCGAACGCGTCACCACCCCCACCTAGTCATACTGGCAGCCAGAGCAGTCATAGCCACGACGATGACCACAACAATGCCAACCATGGCTACACATATACAACTCATGGATATAGCTACAACCCCCAATCCACCAGCAAAACCTCCAGCTCGAAACCTACCAACAGCCCTGATTTCGACACACCTTCCGAACTTCCCTACCCTGAATGGCAGGCCACTGGCTTTAGCGCAAGCGAACACCAGCAGAAGAACATCGTTTTTGCACCTGTGGCAATCGCCAGTCATGTACCACCTGTTGGCATGGAGTGGCGTGCAAGTCACCTGTGTCGTTTCTGTGATGAGACTTTTGACTCAGAGCAGAAGATTGCACAAGGTAATGATGACCTAGAGCCGTTTGCTACGGAAGAAGGGCCTGGCTTTGAGAGCGTAAAAGCTTTTGAGGAGCATTTGCTGTGGAACCATACGCCGTATACCATGGAGATGCCGGCAGTGGGGCTACCACGACTAACAGAAAGCTGTGCGGTGATGTAAAAAAAACATAGAGGCAGATGTGTGTTGGCTTTGAGGTTATACTCTTGTGCGCCACTTTTTGGAGTTTTTCTTTTCTTCTTTTTTTCTTTTCTTCTTTTTTCTATCATTTCTTTCATTTCGGCTTCTTTCTCTTCTTGATTCCCCCTTTTTCTTTTCTTTTCCTTGTTTTTCTCATTGTTGTTCTCTCTTTAGACTTTTGGTGTTCATGTCCGGTTTACTTGGTCGCTCTTTGTCATGATAATCACGATTATTCTTTTTCTTTTTCTTCTACTTCTACTCCCTCCCTACCTGTTCTCTTCTTCCCCTTACTGTATAATATGGACAATAAAACAGCTTCGGATTTATTTCGTCCTTTCACTGCTTCTTTCTCATGTTAGCTCTTGCCCGTCTGCATTGCGACACGCCGTGTTGTGTCGGCCAAGGCCACTGCTGTCTGCTGTATGTAGAAAACTTCTAATAGACTAAACGAAAGAGACTTGCTTGGGTATGCTGTATGTGATACGTAATGTGTATTGTGACAGGCGCCTGAAAAACAGAAAGGATAAAGGCAAAAACGGACAATCCTTAAAAGAACCGGAGATAGATAAACAACAAGATGATGAAGCCTAGGCCCGCAAACGGCCCATACTGCTTCAACATGAGTTCCCAGTTGATACGTACTGCTGCCTTGCGGTACTTTTTGCTGTCATCTCGCAAGCGGGAGCTTAGCTCACCCATCTTGTCGAGACTGTCGCCACGGTAGAGTAGATCCTCAATGTTCTTGTGCATGACCTTGGTGACGTCACGCAGCTCATCGTTGAGCTTATCGAGATTCTGCGATGCGCGCGCATCAGAGAACGTGTCGCGCGTGCGCGAGATAAAAGTATCGAACTCCATGAAAGCATATGGCCGCAATGACGGCGAGAGCAGCTGGTGTGCGGGGTACGTCGTGGTGAACTCTCGCGCAATGTCGGCCAAGTACGTAAAGGCGAGTTTGCGCGGGTATGAGCGCGAGCAGATGGTGACGAACACAATTTCACTTTCAATAAGATAGCTATGGAGTAGGGAGTCAGCGGCTGGGCGACAAGGTAGTAACAAGACTGGCTAGATGCGTTCCAACTAAAACAGACGCTTTACGTACTGGATACTCAAGTCGCCAGAGTCAATGCTCGCTTGCGCCTCCGAGTTGCGTGTCAGTTTGCGGAGTACCTGCTTGACTTGGTTCTTGACTTCGGTCAGTTGGCCAGCCGTGGCGTCGTCGTCGACCGAGGCGCATAGCATGAGGCCTAGCAAGGAGAGGTCAATATAGAAGATACAGACAGTATAGCGGCCGTCAGCCCAGAAGTATGGATGGCTCACCGTCAAGGCGGGATATTTGTGTTGATCGAATCATGGTAGTAGGTTATAGTTGTGAGGATGAAGAGCTATGGTCTAGGAAGGACACGTAGAAGGCCAAGACCAAGAGGCGCAAAACACGATAATCAGGCAGTGGATAAGGAAGGGAAAAAGTAAGACAAAACAGATGGCTAAGACAATGTAGCAAGAGCAAAGGGGAAATAGTAGCCAAAAAATCAACAAAATAATACCAAGAATATGCAGAATCTAAGCAAAAGCAAAGCTGAAGTCAATAGAAATTGAGCAGATGACAGGCTTCCTTTGTAGAGCCTCAAGGGGAAGATGGACCAGCCACAAGGTGAGATGTGGGTACTTGGCCATAGCTTGACCCAGAAATGTGGCGCTTGGCAGATCCAAAGTGTGGCGTTCGATATAGCGATTAATGAATTCACGGGCGAATCTTCACGAAGAATTGCACAGCTACACAAGAGGATTGGTTTTTTCATCCTGCAGACCTTCGATTAATCAGTGTTGTCTTTCTCTTTTGTATCCCTTTTGCTTATCGCACACATACATGTATACTTCTATCTCATCCATATCACCATGTCTCCCTCTTCCTCTTCTCCATCATCTCCGTCCTCCCCTCTCCCTTCACTAGGCCCCACGTCGGAAAACTCGCCTATCAAACCACTTCGAAAACGACCCGCCCAGCCTGAAGACGAACACTTGATCAACCTGTCCCGACGGCCGGCCAAAATGCGATCATTCCCACCCATAAAAGAGCCCCATTTAGTTCCCATATCCTCTGGCTCAATACCCTGCCCAACGCCCACAGATGAAATCCTGTATGAAAGCCCGCAGCCGACTCGCGCTCCTGCTCCTGCTCCCGCTCCCACCCCGTCTAAAGCCTCAAGAAGGACTCTCTCATCACCACCAAAGCCTCTCAAGCAATCTACCAGCCCTCCTACATTACGCCGAGCGTCGGCTCGCCAGGCTATAAATCAGACCAAAATCGCCGTGGATTCCGCGCTTCAACATGCCGACTACCAGGAAGCGCCAGTGACGTCATCTCTGAAACCAAGGAAAGTCTCGAGGAACCAAGCTCCGAAAAAGAAGGCTCCGGCAAAGCGGAATAATGCGTGGGGAGTAGACAGCGTCTTCACATCAATGCGATCGCCGCTGATCAAGGCTAACCTCAGAGTATGTTTTCTTCTAACCTTGCGCCACGACTTGTGCGTTCCTAGTGCTAATACTGCTTCCATCCAGGAAATCCTTCTGCTTGCACACTCGTGGGACTGCCTCCCACAGGACAAAAAGGACAAGATTACGAGCCTCTTTCCCGGCGGAGACAAATATCTTAGTGTTCAGCCTGATGGATCAAGGCGGCCCAACGTCGTTGCCTTGCGCAGCAACAACAGCTTCCGCTACGACGTCACCCGCTACCAGGAAAATATCCACCTTGGCCGCCACAACCAGATCTGGCTCAAGGATGCTTGGGCTGCGCATCATCGCCGCATTCAAGGCTTTTATGACGATGCGCTGGAGGACAAGGTAAACTGCGATTGGGGTGTTGATGTGAACGTCAACACACAAACTAAATCACAGGGCGAGATCAACGTCGCGGATGCGCCTGAAAAAGAACCCGAGCCCCAGGTGAGGAGGGAATCATAGTCTATCGTGCCGTCTATCATCTATCTAGCATGGGCTCCTGGTTTTCTTTCTCTCCCTCGTTCCCATCCCTTTTCACCATACCCACCATCTCTATACCAACCCTCAGCTCGCTTTATTTCTTGCTCTAACTCCACTCAAGAATCTGCCGACTCAATTCTGCAAAGTCGGTCTCTCCCTCGCCTACCAGCGTCCAATCCTGATCCATGTACAGTGAAAAGTACGATCTATCATCAATTGTCATGTTGGTCTGCTCTGGCACGCCGCCCGCCTGGCCCAAATCAACCGGCACCTGCCACAGATGCGATATGTCATGCAGCAGATCCGTATGGATCGGCATTTCCTGGAAAAATGACTCAACGCCCTGTTGCTGTGGTTGTTGTGGCTGCTGTTGCTGCTGCTGCAGATCATCGTACGACATGCCGTTGGCCGCTGCTGTGCCTGGGCCCGAAGCAGCCTGGTCAGCTGTATCAACTGCTGCCTCCGCTTGTGGTGCTGCTGCTCCATCCAGCCCGGCAGACGAACCATTGTTCTGTGCTTGCTGTCCCTCCAGATACTCTGACACCTTGAGCCAGATGCGCTTTACAGCCTCAATGCGCTCAAGCACATTGCGGTTTCCACGTGACACGATGTGTTGCATCACACCGATAGCGTCATCCAGTCCAGGCGATTGGTTTATTCGCACACCTGGCTCTTGCGAGTCGAGCACAGCCGCTAGGATAAGGATGAATGCCACAGAGAAGAGAGCATCGGAGTCAAAGAATCCAAAAGATACTACCGCACATAAAGGTCAGCAGGGAGCGACAATGGGAGTCCACTCGGATGAACAAAAGAGAAGAAAAAGAAAAGAAGTCTGAGTATACATACACATCATGTCTCGCTTTTGCAACGCTACTAGCACCCGCAAAGACCGCCTAGCTGCTTCGGTACACGTACGCGACAATTTGCCCAGGGGCGATGTCGAGAGCTGCTCAGCCTTAGGCCCACGGCCACTGAGAATCAATTGGGCTACATGTAAAAGAATAGGTCGGATAGTAAGGATGATGGTCTGCCCACCAAAAATCAGTTAGCAGAGTCTACTAAAGTTCTGGGGGTCTCTGCAACACCATTTTAGATGAGTCTTTATCAACAATTCACTTACATGATACAACATCAAATGCAAACTCGCTACAGTGCGGAACGACACATCAGGATCAACGCCGTGATAATCTGCCATCAACTCGGCTGGAATCTCTTTGGAAATATCATACAGCTGGCGCACAATTTCCTGGACGTTTGGCACAAACTGCTCCTCTGTGCGCAGGCCAGGTCCATACAACACGCGCATAATGTGTCCTGTGACGCGGGCAATCTTGATGGTCGTGCACAACCCCCCAGGATGAAAGAAGCCAGGCGCACTACTTGGAAGGGGGATTTCGATGGCCTCATCGGCGATACTAGAACACTGGCCGGTAGCAGCAGCAACTCGTCTAGGAAGAGAGAGTTAGTCTTCCTACTGGGTACTCTGCTACAGTGAAGTAACGAAAAGTCTCACCTCTCTTGCATATAGACCGTCCACCACAGCCGATTAATGTGTGTCCGTTCGCTCTGCAAAATTGGCTTTTTGGTTGATGCCATGTGGTAGCCATGCGTCAGGCATAGCCTAAGAGCCGTGCTAATCTGTAGAGGCGTTAGTTTGCTGTTTCTACATCTCTCCCGTATCTTTGTACTCACATATACATAAGCCTCTTCCTTTCGTCCCGAGTTCTGCAGATACATGGCTGTCAATGCCAACAACTCCACTCCCAGCGCCTCCAAGCTCAACATATGGCTCAAATTCGGCATGTTTGCATGGGCATAGCGAAACATTTCAGCTCCGGGTAGGTCCTCCGATATCGTGCGCCCATGTTCGTCTTCATATTCAAACGTGCCAGAGAGCAGCTTTCCAACAGCAAGCAATAAAAGTATTTCGACTACCCACGGCGAGGTATAGTAATTCGGATCCGGCGGTGGCGGGGCACCGTAGAAAGCGCTCAGCTTGTCAGCAAACAGCCGTGCATCGAAATGATGCTGAATGTGACAGAGATGCAACATTGTCACGTCCAGCAGCTGGAAGGCCTCCTGCTCACTCGGTAGCACGGGGAAGTCGGCTGGTCGCCGAGGTGCGTGTGCTGCGTCTGTTGCATTCCCAGTACTAGTGCTCAGCGGTGTCACAGGCCCGCCGCTATGCGGCACACTGGCACTATTGGTGCTTCCCGGGCCGCTGCAGCAAACAGTTGACCGACGATTAAAGATGTTTTCCACACGTGAACCGAAGTTATGGCTAGAGCTGAGGGCCGCATCAGCAAAGATTGCTGCGGAAGAGAGTTAGACTAGTCAATTTCCATGACTAAGATGAAGGCAACGGCAGCAGACAGGCAAATAACCCGAATAGTCACTTACTAGAATCCGGGGAGTCATTCCGCGACGGGCACTCCTTGTCGACTTCAGCAAGCAGCAAATTGTGCTTGCTCTGCTGCTGCGAGGGTGTCTGCACTACAGGCAAGTGAGCATGATTGGCATGGGGAGTGTGGGTCTGCGACTGCACGGGTGTGCGAGACTGGGACTGCGGCCGCGATTGCGCTTGAGACCTAGACTGAGACTTTGATGGAGCCTGTGACGACGCTTGTGTCTGTGGTGCAGACTGTGACACCGATGAGGCCAGAGACTGGGGCTGGGGCTGGGGCTGGGGCTGAGACTGGGGCTGAGGCTGAGACTGAGGCTGTGGCTGTGGCTGCGGTGCAGCATGCACGTTGGGCGGAATAGAAATAGACCGCTCGTACTCAGCGAGACGGCTTTCCAGCTCCTGGATGCGACTGTAGGATGGAGATGGATGGGCAACAGTTGGTCAGCAGGTTGAACTGAAGGCATGAGAAGGGGGTGCATGTTTGGCAGCAATGCAAGGTAAGAAGGAACATACGTTACGGAATACGCGCGCCGCTGTCCCGGCGCCGTGGCTTGGCAGTTGAGCCCGCGCTTGCTACAGTACTGGCATGGATTGCCACCAGAACATTTGACTTTCTTAGACCGGCAAGTCAAGCACCTAGATGAGAGCCGTATTAGTCAAAAACAAGGGCCATGTAGGTGAATTCAAGTGTATAGAAATATGCGAATAAACGGAGCTGTATAAAATCGCTAGGCCAAACGTACGCTGTAAAGCTAGCATCTCGTGTGCGGCTCGGTGACTTGCTGACCCCGGCGTTTGTACCTGGCCCAGCACCGGGGCTGTCCACACCCCTTGCCGGTTGTGGAAGCTGGTGTGCAGGCGCCATTTTCGGCAGATATCAACCTCCGTGCGTCTAGGGAATTGTGATTGGTATTACTTAAAAGTGACGGCGCTATCGGGCCTTGTGCTCCGGGCCTCTGTCCTGGTGTCTCGGAGTTGGGCTTCCCTTGCTTGAGTCTGCGCGGAAGATGGGAAAAGCAAGATTCTTGTTCATGCGAGTTTCTCGCTGGTCACTACCGAGAAGCAAATGAGCCACACTGCAAAAATAGCAAGTGAGAAGATCGCTAAAGCCACGAAAAGTCTCTTGATCACTACGAGAGAAAGAAAGGAAAAGGGAGAAGAAAAAAGAAATTCCTCGGAGAAGTGTGCCGGGACCTGATGAATCAAGGGTTGGTCAAAACCCTAACAGCTTTGTCGTGCCATACTGGGCTCGGATATCATGTCCGAAGCTTTGAAGCCTCTCAATAGTTATGTGAAGAATACTGGAATTGGGTACTATAACGAACATTCAATGCGTAATAGGACAAGTTGGGAGGACGTACTGAATATCCTACGTATTTTAAATGAGCAGTACGCAAGTAAGAATCATTCTTATTTAGACTCTTATGAGCGATCAATGTCACTATGAAACCCTACTACTAGCCCTTTCTAGGGTTTACCGGACCCCGCCGATTCTTCTTGTCATACCAAGTGTGTCGATAAGTCTTTTCAGCCCTACCTGCTACCAAGACCAACACCCCTGTGCTCTTCGTTCACGCCCCTTATTACTTAAACCCCACTTACACATGCTCTTGTTGGTCTCAGTACTCGCCTTGTATATGCCAGTTAAGTCACTCCTCAACTACTAATGGCACCCTCTGCAAAAGACTACCATCGCTCAAAGAGCCTGCTGCTGCTGCAGAAGCTACTGAATCTCCGTGATGGGGCGAGTCCGTTGACCCTGGTTGTGGACAGTCTGGAGCAGACTGCAGGGCCTGTTCTGAAAGAGTTTGCCGCGCGGGCTAAGGTGTGTTGTCGGCTTTGGGCCTGTATTGGGTTGTTTTGCGTCTTTACTTACTAATTATACGCAGATTTCCCAAGCAAAGGTCATCTTTGTATCGTTCACTGCACTAAAAAAGCCGGCCTATGCTCATGCCTTTGTGCCTGCATGGGGCTGCCAGTTCACAACTCTCCGGCCACGGATTCTAGCACACTACCCCGCCATTGACAAAGCCGCCGTGAAAGCCAAGACCCAACAGCGTAAGCTCCTCCCTCCTCCCGTCCTTTTCATTGTTGCGAAAACGCGCTAACTTCTTTTGCAGGCGCCGTCATTATCATTGACTCGCTCAACGCTGTGATCAACAATGATGCCGTTGCTGCAGTTGCTTTCCTCTCCAGCCTAATCACACCAACTTCCTCGCTTATCGGCGTGTATCACTCTGATGCGCCGACACGCGTGCCTCTTGCTCATTTCGAATACGCCCCGCAACCGCTCGCCGTGCTGACGCACCTAGCCACAGCCATCTTGCGCCTGCGTCCACTTGCACAAGAAGTAGCCTGCGCAGCTGCGCGAGACCGTGCACTAGCCGAGCCGGAATTTGGCTTGCGCGAGGGAAAAGAGGGCGTATTGCTAGGCCTGCGTGACTGTGCATCTATGGGGGTAGCCTTAGGGAGTGGACAGGCAACTGTGTCTGGGAGCCCGGCTCCGACCGGCTGTGCGGTTGGAACAGTCGTGGAGATGGAACTGCGCCGCAAGAGCGGTCGCCAGGTCTCTGAGACTTTTGTTCTCTATCCCCGCGACGCATCTGATCCACGCGCATCTAGTGGTCTAGGCATGCTTGTCCTGCGTGATGAACACCCATTACTTGTACGGAGAGGCGCGAATGAGAATGAGGGTGAAGCAAATGAGGATGAGGTCCCGCAGTCAACATTTAGCATGGGCCTAACGGATAAGCAAAAGCGCGATCGCAACGATATCGTCTTGCCGTATTTCGATGCGCAGATTGATGTCGGGGGAGGCGAGGGCGGCCGTATCTTGTACGACATGGGTAGGGAGGACGACTTTGATGATGAGGATGATGAGATCTAGATTAGGGTCTGCTAGGGTTGGAGAAAAGTAGGTCCACTTTTTAAATCACAGCACATTTTAAGCTTGAGGCAAAAGCAAATATATTCCTTGAATTTGGCAACCTAATTGATAGCTGCTCACTGTCTTTTACCTGCTTCGCCACAGGCCTTTCCTGATCGCATCATTTGTGAATAGATATTTTCTCTGCCCTTTCAAATTCGTCGCTTCCAAATCCATAATTTGCCATGGCCGACCATAGCTCGCGCCGCGGTCTACGCAGGCCTGATAGCAGCACAATGTGGGACGACTCGGAGCGTCACATGTCACGACACAACGAAACGCGCGAGCGAGACGGGCGACGGGACCGGGACCGCAGCCGCAATAGAGACAGAGAGAGGGATAGGGACAGAGACAGAGACAGAGACAGAGATCGGGACCAGGACCGGGATAAAGATCGCGGGCACGACAGACATAGGAGCGGGCGCCGGGGAGCTGATGGAGGCCAGCGCGACAAACAGCATAAGCGCTATCGCTCGCGTTCCCGGTCGCGAGGCCACTCACGCGAGCGCGGAAGTACCCGAAAGGATGGGGAGCGGGAACGAGACCGTGAGCGAGATCCACGAGGAGACAAAGAGCCAGTACGCCGCCGGGATGATACAGGTATGTTAACTACTCTTGCGAAGAGTAGAAGCAGCCGGGGCGTATGGAAGGATGTGCTGCTAATCTAATGTGATGATAATATAGGATACAAAGCTACAGATCGCCGCTCCGCTTCGCCTGCAACTCTTCCCGATGTGCTACCTACGCGCACCAAGCCCGAGCGCACGGCGCCCATGTCCTTCCGGATGAGTGGTAATACGCACAAAAAACACGACACAGGTGGGGAATCCGCCGCTGTTGGCGCTGGAACTAGTGCAGTTGATGATGATGACGAACTGGAAGTTGATATCGATGGTGATGATATGGACGCTATGCAGGCGATGCTGGGCTTTGGTGGGTTTGGCACGACCAAGAATAAAAAGGTCGTGGGTAATAACGTCGGCAGTGTAAGCAAGGAAAAGAAGTCCCAGTATCGGCAGTACATGAACCGCGTGGGTGGGTTTAACCGACCTTTGAGCCCTCCACGAGATTAGAGGAGAACAATAGGGGAAAGATTAGATGATGGATAGGCTTAAGTATAGGATGGATGACTGATGTTTGTGAGGGAAACAAATAAAAAAGTACGGCTCAAGCCGATATGACCCCAACCCGATTTGAACGGATAACCTTTTGATCTGGAGTCAAACGCGCTACCGTTGCGCCATAGGGCCTTTCGGACGTTAGAACCTGAATTTATACCGGTATATATTACATGGGGTGGAGCCCGCCGGAAGAGGCCCGTCGTACTAGCGGGATCGGAAGGAGATGTCGAGGAGGGTTCCAAGAGAGGGTGCGAAGGGAGCTCTACTACCTACCACCAGCAAAGGGGGGGGGGAAATCCTATTTGCGGCAACAGCCATGCATACGGAAGGACAATACTGCTGTACTCCGCCGGGGCCTATCCCCCGTGCCGAAAGCCGGCGGCCTTTTGGACTAGCTTACACGCGGTCGTCGCAGACCGAAAACATCAGGTATCCAATCCTGGAAACCCACAGGCACGCCCTAGGGCTATGCTGGATCGAGAGTCCTCCTGGCCTAAGCGCCGGACCCTAAAAAGTCATAGGAGACACTCAAAGTCTAAGCAAACCTGCAACTGCTGACCGCCCAGATGTCGCTGGAAGATGATTTCAACCAGCAGCTTCCGTCCGGAACACGCCGTCGTATTGCTGCGAAATAACAGTAGGTAGACGTAAAATGATACAACAACTACAACAACGCCGGAAGTAGCCGCGTCGTGTGATCTTAGTGATTCCAGTAGGCGTTAAATATATTCAAACCAAACCGCCGGAAGTGTAAGTTTTGATTATCCTCTATTTATCGGCCATTGTAATACAATAAACCGCCGGAAGTAACCTGCTAGACCGAAAGCGCGGCAACGTGACGGCGTCGCTTGATCCCTGTCATTCCCGTAGACGTTAAATAAATTCAAGTTCAAGCGGCAAAATGACAACACATCAATGGTGGGTGGAGGAAAGAGGTGGAAGGTGATTCTGCAGGACCAGAAGGACATATTAAAGAGGGCTCCGTGAGAACGTATCGAGATATCCTTCTCCTCGCCACCGGCAAAAAAGACCGATACACTGCAGCCGTGCATATGGACGGACAACCCCGTTATACTCTACCGAGGTTTACTCTGTGCCCCAAAGGGCGCAAGCTAGCTTTCACACGATTGCCGCAAGCCAAAGCACCAGCTAGTCCGTTCCAACAATCAGCAGGTACAGCGTAAGGCTATGCTAAAGAGCATTCCTGCTGTCATGTCTTGGAAAGCCATGGGATGTGACCAAATATCCGCACCTGCACTAGAAGACGGTATTAGTCAACTGCTGCTGTCCGGAATATGCCGTGGCACTGCCGCAAAAAAACACTCTGTAGACATTCAAGAATACAATAGAATCCAAGTTCTCCATGCTGGGTAGAGCTATAGCCTGGGCTCCAGGAAACAACAGTCGAAAATCTGTGGTCTACCTCACAGAACTGTGTCTGGCAGTCAGCTTAGCACCGTGCGATTCCAGTGCTTCCCTTCCCATAGACGCAAAGTATACCCAAGTCCAAGCTCTCTCCCTATCTGTTGGTGTTATTAACTTTCATATAGAATTAGACATCTTTTTTTGCTTTACACGTCTCCCGTCTACTCTATTCTTCCTTTTCATGTCCGGTAGTCGCCATTGATCGTGATGTACTCATGGCTATAGTCGCACGTCCAGTACGTTGCCTCAGCTGCACCGACTCCCAAACGCACACGGATCTCCAAGTCCTCGGCCTCAAGAATCTCAGCTGCACGCTTCTCATCAATTGACTCAGGCTCGCCGTTAACAAGTAGCTTCAACTCGACTGAGCCATCAGTGGGCACAAATGATACGCTAGTCTTCTCAGGGACGATGTCATCGACCGGCGTCTCGGGCATACCCGGCTCGCTCACCAGCGCATAGCCTGTAGCACACAGAATGCGGCCCCAATTAGCGTCCTTGCCGTACAACGCTGTCTTAACCAGAGGAGAACGGGCTATGGAACTCGCGACGGTACGTGCAGCAGCCTCGCTGGTAGCATCGACTACTCTGATGGTGACAAACTTGGTGGCACCCTCGCCGTCGCGGACAATGAGCTGTGCTAGCTCGGCTGAAAATTTGGTTACTACATCACGCAGCGCCAGGTAGTCAACCGAGTCAAGCATAGACACGGCCGGACCGCCAGCAGCACCATTGGCTAGGAAGGCCACGGTGTCGTTTGTTGACGTGTCACCGTCAATAGTGATGCTGTTGAACGAGCGGTCGGCTGCGTACCGCAACAGTGGTTTTATCATATGGGGCGCAACAGGGGCATCAGTGGTCATGACACCTAGCATAGTAGCCATGTTGGGGTGGATCATGCCGGCACCCTTGGTCATTCCGGCCAAGCTGTACTGGATGCCGGGGGCCGAAGGCAGCGTGAAAGTCTTGGAGATAAGCTTGGGGAAGGTGTCGGTGGTGCAGATGGCACGGGCAGCAGCAAGCCAGTGGTCATGATCAGATCCGAGCTGGCTGTGGGCAGCAGGGATGTTGCTGACGATTTTGGTGATGGGAAGCCTAGTGGAGTGTCAGTTTGCAAAGCCTGAGCTACTACAGATGGCCCAGCAACTTACCTCTGGCCGATCACACCCGTGCTCATGACAAGGGTGCCCTCAGCACCGCCCGCAACCGCATCGGCTGTCTCGCTCATGAGCTTGGCATCCTCTAGACCTCCCCTGCCAGTAACGGCATTGGCACAGCCCGAGTTGATCAACACACTGTGGATGCCTTCATTTCTCTTCCTAGCTAGAAGGTCCCGACTAAACGTCACAGGCGCGGCCTGGAACTTGTTCTTGGTGAAGACAGCAGCAGCGGCGCACGGTACAGTTGATGAAATCAGAGCCAGATCAGGCTTGGTAGTGTTCTTGGGCTTAACGCCGACGATGATGCCGGATGCAAGGAAGCCCTTGGGATATGTACCGCTGGTGGGCACATACTTCTTTTTAGCAGCTGGGATAGAATTGCCAGGCAGTGCCGAGTAGCAACGGACAAACTGGTGCCAAGAAGCAACGGCAGTGGTGGGGAATCTGGCTGAGCGGGCCGCGGCTAGCATCATAGCAGGATTGGTGAATCTTAACACAAGACGATACACAAGGAGAGAAGGGACAACCGGCATAGAATGTTTGTACGGCATACACTTGGGGACTTCCTGGGAAGCTGCAGGAATTGTGGGGCCATAGAAACAGGCTCACGGCCCAATCAAAGTTTGAGAAGCACGCTTCTTTATCTTATCAGTGGGAGCCGGTCGAGAGGCTTGAGTCACCAGCAGCGTGGTGACTGGCAAGATACATACGTGAACACATGAATGACATGCTTGTTTTAGGGGCAGTAGAGTATGACCTCAAATGAGCGACAGTGTACGTTACATATATTCAAATCAGTCAACCTCAAATGAGGGACAGCGGCCGTTGCAGTCAGCCTCAAATAAGGGTTTGCTCGGGTTATGTCACTGCAAGACCGGTAGACAGCACGCAGCAATTTTCTATCATACACTTCTTCTATTCCTGTCTGTACCCTCTTTACGCCTATGCACTAAGCGTGCCCTTTGTGCTTGGGATCTCACCCTCCTTGCCCTTGACACGCGTGATGGCTGTGCGAATAGCCACGGCTAGGGCCTTGAAGGCGCTCTCGGCGCGGTGGTGGTCGTTGAATCCATGCAAGCAGTGCACATGCAGTGTAATACGGGCGCTCTGCGCAAAGCTCTCCATGCAATGCGGGATCATCTCACAGGACAAGTCTCCAACCTTCTCGCGCTTGAGGCCTAAGTCGATGACGCTGTGGGGGCGGTTCGAGATGTCGACGACAGCTCGCGAAAGTGCCTCATCGAGCGGACAGTAGGCCGAGCCGAAGCGCGCAATACCAGCCGCAGAGCCGAGAGCCGCGTGGAAGGCAGAGCCGAGGGCAATGCAAACATCTTCGGCGGTGTGGTGGTCGTCGACTACAGAAACGGGAATTAGTCAGGGATCGGGTCTATCAACTAGCAAAGTGTTTCTCCATGTTTTGCTCTAGTCCCATTGCACACAAAGCTCTATGCGAGTTCAACGTACTATGCAGGTCACCCTTGCAAGCTAGTATTATGCTCCAGCCGGCGTGCTTGCTGAGGGCGTGCAGCATATGGTCTAGAAATCCGATTCCAGTGTTTATGCTGATAGTCTGCGACTTGCTGGTCTGGGCCGCATGACTCTCCTGGCTGGCGGAAAGCAGGTGAGGGTCAGTGTCAGGGGGGAAGTCGCCGCCGTCCAGGTTAAGAGCAAGCTGAATGCTGGTCTCGTTTGTATCGCGGGCCAGAGCAGCCCAACGGGGGGCGGAGGCGGAGGCGGAGGCGGCCATGATAAAAGAAGTCGGCGAGTTGGCTGCGTGGTATGGCAAAGGACCCTGGAGAGGTCTGTGTCTGTAAGTATGTGGCTGTACAGGAACTATAGCCGCAACGACAGGTAGCAGACGAATCACGATGACGATGATTATCAGCTGTAAAAAGCCTTGTCCCTCCTTCTAAGTCTTTTTTTGCGGGGCTTGTACTTGTCTGCTTGGAGCTAGCTGTAAAAGTACTTTGGCACTCCTCGCCGATCTTGTACCACGCTGTGCTGCGCTTATCGCGCCTATTAAGAAGCCTAGCGCGCTAAGGTGCATGGGGGCATATGCTGATTAAAAGCGGGTCCTTTTCAGGAACATCTAGCAGCGTGATTCAAAGCAAAGCGCTTGAAGATTCGTGAATACTATTGATGTTCTCTGCTTCCGTGGTGTTCCTGGCTTCCTCTGTTCCTCACTCCCCTATTTCCTCCCTGTATTGCGTACTACGCAGCTGTATTTTATCCTCTCGCGTCCCTCTCTTGTTATCTTGTTCTTCTCTTATCTTCTTGTCATATTCCATATTCACAGCCTTGCGCCATAGCCTGGCCTACTTTTCTTACGAACGCTGATTCAGCCTCAACCTCGTCGCGTCATCACAGCTCATCGCGATCCCCGGGCTTGCACCCGATAACCCCAGCTAAAACTCACAGTTGAATAGCAAGTTGTAGCTGCCACCATGGCTACGGCTGCCGCTAACCTTCCCGATGCCTCTGCTGCCACCGGAGCCACCGCCGCCCTTGTACCGAAGCCAGGCCCCGAACCCGTCTCGACAGCACCCCGCCGACCAGCTAAAGGCCGCCTCTCGCGTGCCGCTAACATCATTCTGCCAATTCGCCGCGTTGCATATTTGAAATGGAAGCACTTCTTGGTCCAGATAATGCGCGAGGGTGCGTCCGAGTCAACTTTCGAGAACATGAGTCGGTTCCTGTGGAAGGATTACTACATTGCGCCGGATCCGCTGGCGGTGTTGATTCTGACGCCGCGGCTAGATCACTATGCCCTTAATCCGCGAATGCAAATGTACCTGTACCTTGCCCTCAAGGAGGGCTATGTAGATGTACCATCGATTTTGGCTGCTATGTTGCGCTTCACCACACTTGCTGGAATAGGCCAGTCACCAGACGCCGATATAGGCTCATGCTGGAAGTCTTCATACGCCACCGATGAGGCTATATTCTGGCAGCTATCCAAGTGCATGTCCCAGCCACTCGATTCGCCCACAGGACCTACGCGCCGTCTAGAGCTTGCTATCGACACACTACTACATATTGTCAAGCGGCTGGCAGCATGGGCCAATCTCTTCATCCGGGTGTATGGCGTGCTAACAAACGATGTTCTGGGCCAAGTCGTCGATGTTAATACCCGAATGGAAATTGACGCGACCCACAATGCATTTGTAACGCTGCTTTTAAGGACATGTGAACACCCTGGAATTTTACGGGCCCTAGCCAAGCCGTATGCATCAAGTAAGCGAAGCCCATACGCAGCGCAGCACCAACGACACGCTCTAACAGACCATCTACAGAATGCCGCAAGATCATCACACACAGCCTACAGCTCTTCATCTCTTCATGCGTGCAAAATCCGCACATTACTGACCGCCTCAACAACTTTCGCCTGAAGATTTCCGAGCTCGACCCGTGCAGTGCCATCACCGAGGCCGAAGCCGAACAGGAAGACTCGGCCGCCTCGGCTTTGGCGCTAGAGACTGTCGCTTCCAAGCACATTCCGCTGACCAACTCGCGGGCAGCGCTATACATATACTTGAATGCTTGTGTTAGTCACACTTGCTCCCCCGCCAACTGACAGATTTGCACATTGCTAACACATGCTCTAGCTCGTGGGACGCCCCATAATTGACGACGCCATTTTGTGCAATCTCATTCGAAATAGATATCAGGTATGCCATTGGCTAGTCCTCTTCCCAAGCTCCCTTTGTGCTAACCCGGCTGTTCCTCTCAGCATGATATCCAAAATGGAATCGTCGACCTAATCCTCGCCTCATTTGATGTTCTCGCCAACGCTGCTATTCAAAACGAACACAAGAGTACTGCTCAGCTTCTTCGCTCATATCTCACCAACAAGTTGCCGCTGCTCATTGTCACTCTTAGCTCAGGCCTCTACCCGACAACCACCCCCGAGTTTGTCATTCAGATGGCTTTGAACCAAGTCGATCCAAATACCTTTCCAACTCTTGCCGCCATGTTCGACGACACTCGCAACAATCACAACGACTTTACCGAGAACATGCGTGACGAGTTTTGCTTTGCCTGCTGTCTACACGGCCTCATTGCCGAGTCCAGCATTCCAGCCCTCCTCGGCGAGACTTACAGCACCCTGCCACCAGGTGGCAAATATTCCAAGGCCATGTTAGTCCAAGAGGCCATTAACGACCCTGAGCGTGCTATTAGGCTGCTGGACGAGCTGGACAAGACTAATGGCAACGTCGGTGCTGTATGCGAAGCTCTGGTCGAAGTCTTTGGCCAGCTGTGCGCAAATCGCGATACCACCCTGCTCAAAACATTGTGCAGCCAGCTAGCTCGCCAACCTCGCGCATTAGACGTCATTCAGCTTTTTGAAAAGCCTGTCACCCTCCTACAGCCCTTATGCAACCTGCTTGATGGCTGGAAGTATGATGAGGACCAGGGCGAATACCAGCCCGTGTATGAGGAGTTTGGATCCATTTTACTGCTGGTCATGGCCTTTGCCTACCGCTACAACCTATCGCCACCCGAAATGGGCATCCGCTCGCCTGACTCGTTCGTGGCCAAGCTCATCCGCGAGGGCCATCTTAGCAAGACCCTGGCCGAGCTGACCCCGACCGAGGAGTCCCGATTGTCCGTCTGGACTCACAGTTTATTTGGCGGTGACACGGGCGGTTTGACAGACGAACTGATGGCTTCCTGTCCACCACAAGACTTTTATCTTTTGGTTGCTACACTGTTCAAGAACATGGTGGTGGCCAACAGCGAAGGTACACTCTCAGACGAGGCACTTAAGGGTGGTATAGAATATCTAGTAGATACTTTCCTGATGCCATCGCTAGTTCCTGCCGTGCTTTTCCTTGCCGACCAGCTAAGCGTTGATCTTGAGCAAGAGCAATTAGCTATGGTCAAGATCCTCCACCTCATTCTACAGCCCAAGGCCATCCACAACGATACCGCCCCCATGCTTGTCGCTGTCATGAATCTTACCGCCAAGCCGCTTGAACGCGCCCTTCGTCGCTACCAACGCCGCTATCCCACCAGCCAGGCTGTCGAGCCGCTACTGGCAGCCATTAAAGACAGCATTCCGCTTTCACGCCGCACTGGTGGTGCTGACCATAACGAGCTCGAAGCTTGGTGTGCCACGCCCAGCGGTGGGTTGGCAATCGCCGTGCGTTCAACAATCCATGGGTTCGTTCAATGGAGTCTGAACCCCATGATTGGCGTATCGCCCACGCTATACACACACCGCCAGATCCTCGTAGCAATTCGTCGCATGACCGCGCAGCACGTTATCCGCCTCATCATTGATGAGATCAAGACCTTCACAGCGCATGGCTCTCCGGCTCAGAACATTGCTTACGACGTAGCTTTAGCGCTCATCATTTCACCCGAGGTCACAAACTATCCTGAGCCTGTACCACACCTCGTTGATAATCTCGGCAACATCCCCATCCCTACCCAGCGCCGACTGACCCTACGCGAAGTACTTGGCATGAAAGCTAGCAATTTTCGCGAGATCCACCGCACCGACCCTGAGAAAGCAGAGATCGTCATTCGTCTACATCGCCACGTTGAGGAACAGATGGCCCCAGCTCCTGCGCCGCCTATTATCGACGTCGACATAGCTCTGCCACTAGCTGCAAATGCGGAGGTGGACGCAGCAGCTCAAACAGCAGCAGCGACGGGTGCCGACGGTACCGTGCAGCAGGGTTCTGGCGATGGCACGGCTAGCGCCACGTCTGCACAGCCAACAGCCGGGGATGCACTGTCAGATGGCATGGACCTAGGGATGGACATGGGCATGGGCGACATGAGCGTGATGAGCAGTACAGGCGGGGCGATGGACCTCAATGGAGATGGAGACCTATTTGGCGGGCTCAGTGGAGCAGATGACTTTACGTGGGACAGTATTGACGTGATAGGGCTGTGATGATTATTCCCCTGCTTATTTTCTGTCTTTTCCTTTTCCTTTTTTTTCTTTTTTATGCGTTCTATACTATAGCCTGGCGTTTCGCGAATCTCCAGTGACAGGACGGATTCGCAGGGAGTTCTCATGTCTTCTGGGTATTGGTCCCTTTTTTGTGTTTAATATCTGACATTGAATAAATTTGAATTCATCTTTCTACTACTACTTAGAGTTTGCTTGATCAGGTATCGTACAAGAGAAACAACAAACAGAATGATAGTCTACATGTGAGGTTGAGAGAGGAGGTGAGTTTAAGAAGGGACGATGCCAATGAATGAACGGGGGGGGGGGGGGCAGTGCGGAACGAAAACTACATGGAGCAGGAGTCGGAAAGAAATGACGCTGAGAAGAAACGACCATATCAAGAGAAAACATATATATCCAATAACAGAAGCCGAGCCAAAAGGAAAGAAACTCCACCCCCTTCCTCTCACCCAATCAGCCGTGCTAGCACTGCATCCACCGGGGCCGCCTGCATCGCGGCCTGCGCCACCTGGGCCACTTCATCGGCCGCAAATGTCGTCCACCAGACTAATAAGCGGTCGGCAAATTGCTCGGAGCAGCTAAACGACTTGACTACTCTGGTGCCTCGTGGATGGCCTGGCGGGAAGGCCGTGCTCGAGAAGCTCGGCAGCGCTGCAGCGCTAGTACTCCTATAGCTTTTAGAGTCCTTGTCTTCACCGTCAACCATGGGCTGTTCCAGACGGCACTCGATGTGTGACACAACTAGCAGGTTCGACCGCGCTGATAACGGCGCTTCGAGCTCACGCATATGGAAGTCCAGTGCAACCAAGGATAGGCTACCCGATGCGCGTTCGTAGATGCGCTGGTGGCGAAACCCAGTACTGCTGGCATGCGCATCGGCATCAGGAGGGAGCCATTGGCCTAGGGATTCGCGTGTGCCATCGCCATGTGTGACTAGCAGACCAACAATGCGGATGCCGCGCTGACGCACATCAAGCGCCGAGATATCCTGCAGTCGTGCGGTACTAGAATACACACTGTGTGCACTACTTTCGGCATATAGCCCTGCGTCAATGGCGGGAGGAACCCGACATGCAGCCGAAGGCCAGTGGCTGCTATCAAAGGCAGAGGTGGCGGCAGGGGACGACAAGCGTGCGCTGGTTGCAAGACAGACGCCAAGTTCTTTTGGTAGTGCCGGCATGATTGTGTCTGGATTGTCGGGAATGTCGGGCGCATGGAAGAAAATACCAGTCGCCGGCACATCTCCAGGGCAGTTGAGTCCTGCCCAATGTTCAGTAAAAAAGTGGTCGTTTGGCAGCATCTGGCAGTACAGGTGCGGGCCAAAGTTGAACTTGCGGCCGCGACTCGTTGTGACCTGTGAAGGGCAAGTTTAGACAGTATTCCTTGGATAGAGGAGCAACAGCTTTCAAAGTACGTACTGATATGACGGGAGAAGAGCCAACACTGCCGCTTTCCCGCACGTGAAAGGCCGTAAAAGTCTCATCGTCTCCCAGAGCAAAGTGCGTGGCGATGCCATCCTTCAACCCAAGAGTCACTGTCTCGGTCAGCTGTTTTCTGCCATATTGAGAACCATCCGCCCTAGGTATCGGGCCGTAGACTGTGACGCCGCACTTGCCAGAGCGGGAGTTATAAAATGTTAAGCCGGAGGCATAGCCATTAGAAAACTGTAGTGGAAGGTAGTGAAAAGCCCGCCAGTTACGATAGTACGGGATCATAATTGAGAGCGAGCCGGTCTCAAGCGGGCGGAATGCGTGGTAATGGTCTGGGTCGAAGAACAGCTCGCAGTCCCACAGAGGATGGATGACCTTATGGCCATGGTGGAGACGGTCGCCTTCAGATTGCAGATTAGACGCGCCAAATGCTATGCGAATAACGGTGAAAGCCTGTTGGAGCAAGATGAAGATATAAATGTTAGGGTCCAACTAGGGTCTATAGAGAGACCATGTGACGTCATAGCAGCACAACTTACCGATTTTAACATGCACAGTTGTTGCAAGTCTGACCCATGCGCCGCGCCAAATAGGCAGCCTTTGGTCGAACCAAGCCACGGTGACTTGCTGCCATCTACATACATGATCCTGAGCCCGCGAAGCCCATGCTTACTAACGGCAAAGCAGATACCTCGTGTTGCGACATCTTTCACTGGGATACTGACCGACGACCTGGACTTGTCCGCGTTGAAGTGCAAGTCTTTGATGTAATCGACAAAGAACAGAGTCTCAAAGCTAGCCGAAAGAGTCTTCAGCTCTCCGTCAAGACTGCCGCGCACAGGCACCGTCGCCGGCCTTACATCCAAATTGTAACGGTCAGCTTTGTGGATCAGGGGGACTGCCTGCTCGCGTGTGTGCAGCATATGCCAGAGAGCTGTTCCGTGCAACATGCGCATCAAGCGGTCCTGTAACTCAATCGGCAGTTTTGTCTCAACGGCAACAAGCAGACGGCCTAGTGGCGTGGCAAGATTAGCCCACGTGGAACAGCCGTGCAGCGAAATGAGGTCTTGGCTGGGGTAAGCTGCAGGGCGGGGAAACAGAGCACGCGTTGACACGGCAAAGCGCAGTAGACGCTCTAGTTGGCCCGGGAACACGGATCGTGCGACCTGCCAGCATTGGCGGTGAGCAAGATAGACACCGCGCTCAGGCAGACAGCGGCCGCAATCGGAGTGGAGCTCCATGGGAATAGTGTTCTTGAAGATGACACGCCGCCGTGAGCCGAAAAGTGTAAGCTCACCATCGCTACGACGTCGGCTGAAGAGAATGGCATCGGCGACTTGGTGGAACGTGGCTATGTCGTGGCCATCCCAATACACTGAGCCCAGGGGCAGGTGGTGAGAGGGAAAGTCGTTAGCATGTGCGAAAACGAGACTAGGCTTAAACTTGGTTGTTTGCTGTCCGAAGCCAAGAGAAGTAGCCAGAGCAAAAACAGGGACGTGTGCTAACGGATTAATCTGTAGAGTGGCCAAATCTACAAGGAAGATGCGGTTCGTGCCGGCAGTTTCTTGTACTCACTCGCGAACAAATCTAATTTGCGCTGGGACATGGTGTCCGACTCCAGAGCTAGACGAAACTTGCTATGGCGCACTAGGTCACGTTGACAGAGAAAACAGCTCTGGTCGACCTGGACGCTGCGATGCTCGTCGAACGGATCGGAGAAGAGCGACTTGCGGCCCTTGTGGGCGCGGCCAGGCGCCGTGTAGGTTGTGGCAGTAGCGGTCATAATGCGGATGGCATTAACGGCAGTGGCAGTGGAAGTGGCAGTGGTAGGACAATCATGTGAGGTTAGCCATGATGAAGGGGTGGGCTGAGGGCTTATCAGATCAAAGAGAGGAGGAAGGTTGTTTAATAGCATGACAGGGGTCATGTGATGGAGGAGGCCTGCGTGAGCACAGGGGCTCTAGGGCCTTGGCCTACCAAGGTATAGGGGACAGAATGAAAGGTTATAGGCATGTCCCATCTGTCTGCTCACTAAAAGCCGATGGTATGAGCCTGTATTATAGCTACCCCCTGTAAACAGTAAACGCTTATTTGCTTGTCAAGCTCCCAGCTCAAGCTCGGATGATAAGATAAGCGGCAGATAAGATAAGTACCATGTGGCTAAATTCAGGAACATGTGGCCTTCCGGAAGACCCAAGCCTGACCTAGACCTCAAGCCTCTTTACATCTTCTTTTTAGTTTTATTTTTGCTCCCATCGTTTGTGTCGTTTCCTTTCTTTTCCAATCTTCGTTTTCTCATTATGCTTTTCAAACCCTCCCTGCTAGCTGCCCTGGCCTTGACTGTCTTTGGCGTTGCAGCCCAGGACTCGGTACGTCCCTTGTAGCACAGTGTATCCCAACACAGCTAACCACCTGATCTTTCTAGGCCACCCCCGATACTTCTGATGAGGCGCCCAGCGCCGAGCTGCCACCCCTGCCGGCCAAGGTCACCACATCGTTCCCGAACTCGGATGCTACCCTGGGTCTGAAGCTGGTCAATGGCAACCCAACGGTGGCACGCATTGAGCTGGAGAACCAGGCCGAAGAGGCGGTGCAGCTAGCCTTTGTCGGCGGCCGGATCGCCAAGCCCGCCACACCCGACACCATCATGGTCAACCTCACCACTACGCCGTATGGCGAGAGCATCTCCGCCGGCGAGACTAAAGCTGTCGAGTATGCCTTTGAGCTGGACATGAATGCGCAGGAAGTATTGCTCAATCTAGTTGCTGTGGTGGCCGACTCGCACGGCCAGATATACCAAGTAATGGCCTACAACAACACGGCGAGCATTGTTGAGCCGCCCGTCAGCCTACTGGACCCCCAGATGTAAGTGGCTTTTCGTCCCCACCCTCACGGCTAGCATCTAGCTACTAACACGGCTATCCTTCCGCCAGTCTCTTCCTTTACCTAGTCCTGATCGGCACCTTTGGCGGCATCGGCTACTTTGTCTACTCCACATGGATCGAGCCTCTTGTGGCCCCCCCTGCATCTAAGCGCCCGCAAAAGGCCAAGAAGGCGGTGCCTGTTGTCGTCGAGCCCACCTCAGGCGATGAATCTGGTGCTGCTAACGCTTCCGGCTATGACGAGAGCTGGATTCCCAACCACCACATCAACAAGCCCGTTTCAAAGCGTGTCAAAGGCGGCGCTAAGGGCAAGAAGAGCGAGTAAAGCTCAGTAGAAGTTGTGATTGGGGCCGGGCAGATGTGACGGCAATTAGATACGGTCGTGTGGGTTGTCAAAGCCATGTATTATATATAAGTGAGAGACTTGTCGGGTAACATTCTTAATCGTGGTTTCATTCAGCTGTATTCTTTTCCTATCCGCTTAAATCGCCGTACATAGGCCATTTATTTTGTACCAACTATCACAACTTTTTCTGCGCCCGCAGTTCCTTGACCTGCTCTTCTAGCCTGGCCACCTCGTCTGAGCCATATGCGGATGAGTTAGCGATGAGCACGCAACCAAAGAGACATGCAATCACATATTCACAAAACAAGAAAGAAAATGGCACTTACCGCCACGGGTCTTCTTAACGTCGTTGTGCTCTAGCTTCGTCCAGCCGAGATACAACAGCTGGTATGTGAACATGGCGATTAGCAAAACCTTGGCGATGGGCCGACCAAAGGTCTTGTAGAATTCAGTCTAAGCGAAAGCGTCAGTTTGATGTCAAGCCAGTAGCAGTGATGTTCAGTACGCACATGACTCGGGGCTGGCCGCTCAGCTGAGTAGCGTCGAAGCTGTCGGGGCGACAGTATCTGCCGAGCCGCAGGCCAGATCACACAACCATGTAGCCGGCGAAAAACACGAGGTGAATAGAGGAACTTCATCATGAAGCTTGAAGCAAGGCAGTTCTAGACCGGGTTGGATGCAGAGTCGGCGTAGGATGGGCTGCAGTAGGGTAGGTTAGATGAGACTTATTTTCGCTGGAGCCGTTGGGCGTACAGATACTTATGGCCTGGCCCGGGTCTCATAGCCAGGAACAGGAACACCATGGCCTTATGACGACCCAGACAGATCTGTTGAACCTTTTCTTAGATAAACTTTTTTGACAATAAAGCAACCCATCAGTACATGCATATATCATCGCCGTTCTTGCCGTTCCAAGACTCTATAGCTGTCGTCTCCGAGTCCAGTCTTCCAAGCCTCTTTTTGTAATAATCCGCACATTCGAGCGCGCCTCTACCAAACGCCCCGTCGTATCTCAACACACTACGGCCTTGTATCCCGTCGCAAGCGCACACGCTACACCTCTACCCCATCACTACAATCACAATGGTAAGGAAATCCCGTGCCTTCAGTACTCCCTCAGACGCACCTATGTCTTGTGGCGTATACGCGGGCTCCCAACTCCAACTGACCCTTTTCCTCACTCACTACAGAAATCTGGCCAGACCCTCGAACAGCGCCGGCGCAATGCTGTTTTCGCCAAGAAGCAAGAGTCCCGCATGGGCAAAAGCGAGGCCGACATCAACAAGAAGGTTCAGGAGAAGGCGAAGCCATCCGTGTCGCCACTGTTTATTGGTAGGTTTGATCTCTCTGCCCCGGGCGGCGGGCCCCTTCTGTCTATTCCTTTTGTCCAGCTCCGAGGCTAACCATACCTTTCATTCGTGTGCTTGCAGGCCTTCTTGCCTTTGTCATCATTGGCGGTCTTCTCTTCGAGCTCATCGCCATGTTCACGTAAAAGCTGTGTTTGTATAAGCAAAGCAAACACGGCGGGCACATAAACCATGGCCCCCATTCGCTATATAGGCAGACCCGCTGTGCGCCTCAACGTTTCTTCTCGTGATGTGTTTCTGTTGGTGGAGGGCATTCTTGTGTGGGTTGGGCTAGCTCGGGACGACGGCTGGCCGTAGCTTCCCTCGCATGGCTATCCCCATTCTGGCGTTTCTTCCTTTCTTCTGTTTGCTCCTTTTCTCCTGTCTTTTGTCCGCGGGTGTTTAAGTCCCCCTGCCCTTGTTTCTCGTAGTTTCACTTGTTCATGTTAGAGTAGCACCAATACCAATGACTTTTTCTTTCTTTGCTAGCGAAATATGCATCTATTAATGTGGACAAAATGCAATGCGTATTAGATTCCTGGCGTTTCCCACGCTGCTTCGTTCTCGGTTTGTTTCTGTTGGCCTCTATGAATCCATCCCCAGTGCAAAGCTTTTGCGGCCCTCGTTCTTCATGCGCATGCCTGCCTCGAACTGGTTCTGTAAGTCGGCCTGCATGCGGGCCACCTGAGTCTTCTCGCTCTTGCCCACACTGCCCGTTGCTGTAGCTGCCGCAGCGGCATTCTTGCCAGCGCCGAGAAGGCGCATGAACTTTTGCTGGCGCTTAGCACCGCCATCCAAAGCACCAACGCGCCAGTTGGTCTTGGTGTTGCCGGAAGTTGGGGTTGATTCTTGTTGTTTTTGTTGTTGTTGTTGTTGATGATCTGTAGGCGTCGGTGCGTTGGCCTCGACTGCGGGCTTGTCTTGGGTCTTCTTAGACTTCTTAGCCTTCTTCTTCCCCTTTTTTGCCTCCTTGCCGTCTCTTCTTTCTTTCTCTTCTTGTTCTTGCTCCTGCTCTCCGCTTTCTTCCTCTTTCTCCTTGTCATCGTCAGATGACTCCTCATCGTCGCTGTCCTCTTCATCGTCAGATGACGACCCATCGCTCTCAGATTGCTGCTTCTCGGAATCCTCCATCTTCACGTCCTCATCGCCCATTTCTTGGCTTGCCACAGGCTTCCCATTCTTCGTTGCAGCCACCATACGCTCGTATTTTTCGCGGGTGGCCTTGCTTTCCGCCATCAGCTTGATCGCTTGTGCCTCTAGTTTCTCGGCACGCTTCAACAGCCGCAAGCGCTTCTTCTCGGTTTTACGCTCATTAGGCTCGGCCTTAGTCTTTCCCTTGGCCTTTCCCTTGGCCTTGTTGCCTTTGGCTTTAGCTTTGGCGCTAGGCGCAGGCTTGCTCTTTTTTCTACTGCTGTCGGTCGTTGCGGGGGTGGGAATGTTGGCTTTGGCGGCCTTCTTGGCTTCGTTCGCTGCTTCGTGCTCATCTTTGCGGGCGGCAGCGCGCTTTGCACGCTCGGCCTGGCGACGAGCTTTGCGCTCTGCATGAACAAAAGTTCAGAGTTAGCCTGTTTCGCTACTTAGGTAACAACAGCCGAAAGAAAGGTAGAGGTGTGCTCACCGTCAACGAAGGGAGCGGGATCAGCCTTGGTAGTATCGGCCATGGTGGTATTTTCCGCGCAGAGAAGAAGAAGTTTCGGTCTATAGCAGTGTATCGTATTGCACGAACACAACACGGCAGCGCTCGTTCTAACAGCCAAAGTCGGTTAAGACCTATAAGAAAGAAAAAAAAGTTGGATTCTGCCGGGCGGTGAGTCCGATAAGAGTTATCTGCCGTTAAAATGGGACCTGGCTCCTTCCTTCCTTTTGACTTTCTTCCCCCCCTGCTAGCTGGTTCTCGGGCTTTAATCACTAACATCGGCGATCTCAAGGTTGACGTTGACCACTGTGAGCGTGTAAAACTTGCTATTAGGAATAAGCTGGCTTTAATGATTATAAACTCGCGAAACCCGCGAACTGGTGGTACGAGAGCTGCTACAAATAGACCTACAAGCAAGGCAACAGGAACGAAGCATGCCAAAGGCCGCCTGTTCGCCCCATCTATATACTCCGTCTGCTACTGGTTCTGGTTGCTGTTTTGCGTTTGATTTGGCTTCTTATGATTCTCGGGGGCATGGTATACAAGCCCTGCCACTTCCTGAAACCATGGCATGCTGAACTGGTCGATATCTGTAGATTGTGGCGTTGGTGCTGGTATCGGCACGACTCCGCTTGTTGGGAACGCGTTCTGATGATACCTCTCCTGTGGCTGGCCCTGGGCTTGAGTCTGGACTTGGCCGGCCTGCCCTGGTGGTGTGCCAGCCGATGAGCAGGGTACTGAAGTTGGAGCCCGTTCTGGTGGTGGGTAGGACGATAGGGCTGCTGGCACAGGCGACACCGAGCCAAAGAAACTCCGAGCAGATGCTTCTGCTTCCGCCGCCGAGGATCTACCAGTACGCGAGCTGATCCTACGCGAGGCATCGTCCAGACCACGAGATACGACATGGCTTATGTTGATGGAGCCCCACGGCAGACCAGATACTTCATTCTCAGGGCCGAGATCGCTAGGTGTTGGAATGCGGTAACTACTAGATGCGTGAGTTCGGTTACGCTCAGCTCGTTGGGCGTGCTCTTTACTCTCGCGGTTTCGTTCGCCTGATGTTGGCAGAGGGAAGCATGAGAGTATGTTGTCAGTGCGGGTGTGCATATAAAAGAAAGTAGCATACACAGAAAATAGGTTGGGTAGAATCAAGAATCAACGTTTAATGTATGTCAGGGGTGGGGGGGGGGAGGGGGGGGATAGGCGTGGAACTAGCCAAAAGTACGTTGTCCGTTGGTGTAAATGCTCAGTAAACAAGAGGGACAAGAAGATGACAAAGGAGAAATAAGGTTTCAGCTTCATGGGTAGGTAAGTTGAACTTACGGAACTTCCTCTGCGCTATACGATTTTGGATCCGCCGTCTCTCTTCTGGATCTGTCACCTCCGACCAGTCATCATTCTTGGGCTGACGCTTGCCTTTCCCCGAGGAACCTGCGCCAGACGGTGTCTTTGAAATCGATTTCTCTGGTTCTTTCGAGGGATTGGATGACATTGCTATCCTGTGCGGGGGTATTTCGACTAGAGCGACCAGCGATCTTTGGGCAAAGTGTTGGGGGCCAAAATAGTATGGATCATATGTTTGCCGAATATCCCAGGAATGAGCTCTCTTAAACTAGGCAAAAGAGGGCATGAGTGCTGGGGACAGATAGATAAAGGGTGCTAGGGTGCGCTAGACTACGTGCCGCAGACGACCATAAAGAAGAGCGACAAACGCCCGCGCGGTATAAAAGTTTGGTATAGTCAGCTATTATATAGCAAGGCGGAGACGAGATTATTAGAAGCAAAGAGAAGGCGGGTGATGTTAGTGACAGCACTTATATCTAGTTATGAGTGTCTATATGGTTATCAGAGTATTTGCTGTGGTTATTGTGGCTGCTGTAGTCGTAGTAGTTACTTTACAATAACCCCAAGGTTTAAATTTGCCTTAAGTTTGTAGACCTAAGCTTAAGCCGGGGTTAGATAAAAGAAAGGGGAGGGTAGCTCCGTCTTTTGTAGCTGCCCTATCAGTTTGCAAAACTCAGAGACTTGATTAAGGCTTAATATTTTTGAGGGCAAAGAACAGTCAGTCCAATAGCTAAGCCCGGGTTGGTAGGAACTCAGCAAAGTTAGCCTAGCCCGCCCTGTAACTTGTCAAACAATGCCTCTGCAAAGTATCGGTTTTTGGCCCCCAATCTATGCAGCAGGCAGCGGGTGCTAGTGTCGCTGATATTCTAGGCTATTTGGCCTAATTGACACGAAACAAGAGGCCAATGGCGACGACTAGCCAGTGGCGCTGGGAAGACAAAAAAAGCAAGATGGGCGCCGGCAAGCAAAATATCAGACAGAGGTGCAGTGAGAATGTAGGATATGGCGCAGGCGTTGTTTCTCACCATGGGGTGTTATGTTGCGCTTGTGCTTGTGCTGTGCTGTGCTGTACCGTACTAGGCGTGTGCTGCGACGTGCTATGTGGCTATAACTAGCTGAAAAGAGCAAAATCGACTAGCTGCAATGATAAGAAAGAACAAAAGAAACTAAGCCAAATGCAAAACGAGATGGAGGATAGCAACTCCAAGAACAGCAACTTTGAAGCATCGCCGGTTTTTGAGAAAGAAAAGGGCCAAGGATCTTGGCAATCCGCCTAACGGCAAGATTCCAATAGCCTTCGTACACAAGGCTATGCTTTTTAGATCAACTGAATGGCTGGTGCAAGTCGTGATCTACTCCGCCCAGCATGGGTTGTTGACCTTGGACAGTAAGATAAATACGGCATTTTACCTTGCTACAGCTAGCTTCTAGGGTGCTCGTGCCTCCTGGCTTTCCCCAACACTGCTACTGGCAAAGCCCGCCTGAGCCGCTGCTGTTTTACGTATGGGATGTCCCATGGTCTTGGGCTACCGTGGTTGTGTGGTGTGTATACATGTGTGTGTGGCTCCTGTTCATATGTGCTGGTCTTCTTCGTAGGCTTTTGGTCCTAGGTACCACGAAAATGGACTGGTACTTATCGGAGCTTTGTCTGGTCTCCGAGCTTTGGTTTTCAATGGATACTTGATTATCTAGGTGCCTAAGTGGTAGATCCAGATGCAGCGGTCTACTATTTTCTCATTGATCCTGAATAGCGAGACAATAATCCGAGTAGCAAGGGGTCCTCGCTATTCTTATTTATGTAACTCGGCTAATTATGCCACTACAGTCCCTGCCTCGTTGGGCAACCATCCGATAGCCGTAGAGCACGAACGGAGCCTATATTTACGTGTAAAGCCGTAAACGACGCAAGTCCGCCCTCCCCGTCCCATATCCTGATCCTGCTCCTGCTCCGCCCCCTTCACCTTCTCCTGCTCCATTCCCGTCTGTTACTCCGTCTCAATATTTGAATAGGATTCACCTAGAAACGATAGTGAGGATCAGATAACTGCTAAGCCTTTCATGGGGGGGAAACTTTCAAAGGCCAAAAGAGAAAAAAGCGCCCGGTGATAAAAACAAGAGGAAATTAAAAAAGGAAAATAAGCTGGGCAAAACTTCTCATTCTTCGGCCAGACCTGGGATCGGCTCTCGCCGGCTTTGCGTGGTAGTTAGTAAGCAAACAATCCTTCATACAAAGCAAAAGCCTGTGTTGCCCACGCCAACAGTGCTAAGCCGGGTGAATCCAAGCCGATCGACTCCACTTTGATTTGATTTGATTTGAATATATTTTACGTCTACTGGAATCACTAAGATCAAACGACGCCGGATTGGTTACCGGACAGAATTCACCCTCCGCAAGGCTGACCACCGGTTTCAGGCGCGAGAAGCACGTATGCTCCCAAGCAAGCTTGTGACTC